>JAVKLF010000083.1:17598259-17608917 GCA_034783495.1 Millerichthys robustus
ACACACACACACACACACACACACACACACACACACACACACACACACACACACACACACACACACACACATTAGACAGCATCACTGTCAGAGATAAATGATGCCTGACACCATGGCCTGCAGAAATGGGCTGACTGAGCTGCCGTGAGATGAAGATACTTCTCATAAAGGCTCCCTGAGCCAAACAAGTAGTGTCCCCGGGAAATTTGGGCACTAACTTCTGTTGCTTCAGGACCAGGTGTCAGTCAAACCATCCTCCATACAGCCACTCGGAAAGCGGACAAACTTTATCACCTAGACACAAACTCGTAGATTGACAACTTAATGCCAGGACATCTTCAGTCAATGCAAGACAAAAGAAAAACCATTACTGTCATTCAAAAACAATAAATAAAAAGAATGAGGAATTGTGCATGTAGTACACATCAGTAGTCTTATTACTTCATACCTCATGAATATTTTTTTCGCGAGTAATTGCCAGGGCTGATGTTTGCTTTTGATTTTTCTGTTGACAAAGACTAATGTGAGTTCACAATGACACAGAGGACTTTTAACGTCTGTCTGTCTTTTGTGCTGCCAAACAATAGAAGCTGCAGCCTTAGGGGTGTGTGGGGGTGAGATGGGGGCTTCTCGGTGTTCTGGGAGCCTCAGCTACAAACAGGAAGGGAAGGCTATACACAGTGTTCAGAGATTTCCTATCCCTTTAGGACGCTCAGATCCGTCAGTCAAAAGACCCCTCCGTGGGTTCCAGAGGTCAGGGGCCACGCCAGTCAGACAAGACATCTCTCTAAGAGCTGGATGAGTATGTAAACATGCACTGTGGAAGAGTAGGGAAAACAGACTCCCATTTTCTTTATACCAAGAAAGAAAGAAAGATTAGTGTTAACTGCTCCGACAGATTCTCATTTATCAACAAGGGGGAGGAAGAGTAAAGAAATTGAGAGTGAGAGAAAAAAAGAAAACAGGCCCTTTACAACTTTGAAGAGAAAGAAGCTGCGGAGTGAATGGAGAAAATATTTACTCGGGGAATTAGTTCAGGATCATTGTGTGCATGCAGGGCTTTAGTTCCCTGGCTCCATTTCAAGGCCCAAGTGGCTCAACTGGAGCTCCCCCTTGGGCAGGCCTAATTATCACAGGGCTAGGGCCATTAAAATGCTTAACTAACCTCGTTTCTCCAAAACGCACAGATTAACGCCAGCCTCCAGCAAAGTGTCGGGAATAACCCTGCTGCCTAATACCCTCTTTGATTTTTTTTTTCTCTCTCCAGTGTGGAGAGGCGAGGCAGAGGACTGGTGTGGTAATAGTTTTGGATGGATAAGAATATAGAAAGTTAAGATTCTAACAAACCACTCTTTTGCTGAAAATAGTACACAAGTTATAGACAGCATGTAAATAAAAAAAACACAGGTGATGTTAAAGAGTTGACTGTCTGCTTTAGGCAGAATATTCTTCTAAAATTCTGTTTGATGCACCACAGCGTATTCTTCTTCAACAGACCCCGTCCGGTGATATCGTCTCTGAAGCTACTGGAGTAGACTTTTGAAGTGAAGAGACAGATTAGGATTAGAGGGGATTTTTTGCAATTATTATTTATTATTGTGCAATATAGACCTGGACACCCAAGGTTATAGTCTCAGATGTTTTCTGTCAAAGAAGAGCTCCTATGCAGGTGTCAAAACACAGCTCCAGCATCTCTAATGAAACTAGGGTAGGAAGGGTTTGAGGTGTGTTTAAAAAGCCAACAACTCAAATCTGGAAGTTCAGAATTCCCTCGCAAATGTTCACCACTATCTCCAACTGTCACAGCCCAGTGAAATCCTGTCTGAAGAATAACGTTCTGATCTGTAAAACGTCAGAATGTGCCCCCCAATAAACCCAAACAAAACAAGAAAATATTTCAAGCAAAACAGCTTTAACAGCAGTTACTGTAGATTTTTTTAATGTACTGACAAAAACAACCAGTTGAAATACAAAACAAGAAAGAAGAAAGGTTATTTGTATGCAGCACAGTGCGTAATGACTAAAATTCAACTTGGCAAGAAGACCCCACGCCTATACAGATGCCGATCATGTTTTAGTACTGCGGGAAATGAATTTGTTGTGCTACCCACTTTGTCTTTCAGGCATTGAGAGGACGTGAATTAAGTGTGTGATAGTAGCATCACGCTCTTTGTTCGGGATAACAGCCGCGTTCATTGGCTCATTCAGACAACTGTTTTAAACTCAGCACGATGCAGCATGATTAATTTTCAATAAGGGTTTTTGTTTTCTCTCTTTTTCTATTCACTAAGCAAGGATTCTTGATCTTAAGGAAATCTAATTAACCTCAATTCCAATCAAGATTGCTGGAACAATTTGTTCTCATCTATTCTCAAATTGCAATTTAAAAACAAAATGCCTTTGAAGTGTTTTCTTTTTTAGCTAAAAATGGTTTTAAAAAGCTGTCTTGTTTTTGAGCAGGCCCACTTATACATATTTGTATTTTCTGATACCGCCGCATCTGTTTATCACGTGGCTCCCATTAATCCTCCAATAACAGAATGAAAATGTTCACCTGTTCTGCTTCAGGTGCAGGTTAAAAAGAAACGGTTCATCTTTGAAGCGTTTATTTTTTTGTTTCCTTTCTAATTAAACCACCCAACTCATCATTCTGTCAAAGTTGTGTTTGTGCAAACATTGTCTCGCACCAGCTGCTGCCTTCTCTCTTCAGGGAACCATCACATGGTTTCACCAAGAAGGTGGTTGCAGAAACCACTGCTTCTTTAATTAAGGAGCAGATGTGGGGATGAGAAATTCAACTCCAGCACTGCGACAGAAAACCTTATGTCGCAGATATTGGGATTTCTTTCAGAGGTTTTTGATACTAAGCTGAATTTAAAAAGTATTTACTCTTTACACAAAAGATTGGGAGATCCATTATTGCATTTATGTCGCTCCTCAGAGGGTCTTTGTCCATAAACACTGAGTGATCAAGCAGCTGAGTGGGTCTGTAATCCACAATTAACATCCAAGATGCTAAAGTTGAGAAACATCAAACACTTCTAATCTCAATCGAGTGTTTTAACAACTTGTTGTGTTTCAATGTCACCGACTTCAGGGTACCAAACAATAACTTCAAGTTCTTTTTAAAGGAAGATCAAAAAAACTATTTTTATCTCCGGATCCTCATACCAAAATGGCAGTATTTTCTCTATTAAAATTATTTGTTTTTGTTTTAAGTGTTCTTTTATGTGACCAAATACAATTATTGATGCATTCATTTATAACTTATAATAGTACAATTATGCTTTTGTGTGAGACTTTGATTCTAAATTTAAAAAAATAACTAAAAAGTTCATTTGTTAAAAAAAAAGACAGAAAAATTCTTTACGAAAGCATACTGGCATTTAACTGGGCAAGACCATGAAGCCCACACTGAATGAGATACTTTGTAAAGCATGTTGCAGAACCTGAAAAGCTTAAAAAGCAATAAATATAATAAACACTAAGTGTTTTAGTTTTCTTTTTTGTCCTCTTGTCAGTTTTGTGGACTCAAGCCCCTTTTTGTCTGCCCTCACCTAAACCGCTGTATGCTAATGAAATTGCTCAGTTTGGAGGAAAAACCAGTTCAGCTCAACGGAATTAAACAGGCAAGAGCATTGCTAATTGTTTTAGTTATTCAAAAAAAAAACTAATCCTTTTAGTGTTTTTTGCAATGGAAAATGGGACCAAAAAATGTGTTAATAAATAAATAATGAGCAAATAAATAGGAGGCGAATTGAATGAAGTGTCTGGGGAGATGTAGTGCAGGAAAGCGATAATAGCTAAGCTAGCTTATAACATCTTTGTTTTTCACTGAGCACTGTGCTGTGCTCTCTGAGGGCCACAAGAGGATTTTTTTATTTTTTTTTTTGGCAAAGCCGTACTTCTCAAGGTCCATACTTTGCAAACACTCAAGGAGGCTCGTGTGCTATCAGTGAATCAGAACCCACTTCCTCTCTGATGGTATGAGAGGTGGAGGCAGCTACTGAGAATCAGCAACCTTCCCCGAGGATGCACATTACTGTATCTGACACTTGGGGCAGGCTGAACTCAGGGAGAAAAAAAGAAACAAAGAAGCCAAATAGTTGTCTTTTTGGGGAGATTAGTTCCACATGTTAAGGTCCAGAATGGAGAGCCGCATCCTGGATATTATTCTGCTCCACAAGCAAACAGCACTCACTGCTGAGAGGCTGAGAATTTATTGTGATTTCTCACATCCACAGTGAATTTATTGTTGTTTCTCAGAATTCCATTCTGCCTCCGCTTTGACACAAATAAATGACTTTGGGACCTTGAAGGTTTAATTTGAAATAGCACGTGTCTTGCAGTCGGGACCCCGGAGTGAAACAATTGCTTTTCACCTGGTAACCCGACTAGAAGTGACACGGCAGAGGAGACGCATGGCATAATATTTATCTCCCTGTCCTTGGAGATGCAGTGAGCACTTCCAATTCATCCGTGTCCCCATCAGAGAAGAATGAAAGGATGGCCACGAAAAAACGAGTCCTTTTCATTACAGCAACATGGATCATTTATCTCGCTGAGTTTCTGTGTCACATGTCATCGATTGCTAGAGTTTTCCTGAAACAGTGGGACACCAGAGTTTAGGTCACAAGTAGGAAGGTGTAACACAACTCATCATCCAAACAGTGGAGGGGGACGCTGTGATAAATTTCCACACATCACAAAAAGATCTTTACCCGGGGAAGATATCAACCTGAGAACTGCTTGGGGTGTTAAAAGACCAGTTTGGCCATTTTGCAGTGGTGCAGAAGTGATGAACAATTATTATTTTACCTGTTGTAAAAAGCTCAATAAACAACCTCAGTTTAGAGAAGCTGAGTTTACAACTATAAAGAGCTGCGAGCTAACAGGCAGTCTAAACACGTCTGAGACCAAAGTGGATTGTTGTGATTTTAAAACATCTTGAATCGCCAAAATTTTACAGCAGTGATTGTAAAGACTGTCCTGATGCGTCTCAATACTCCAGGTAGAGAATTAAAGAGTCATGTTGTGTATGATCTTAAATGCCAGGAGGACTGTGAGCAACCACTGGTCAAAAGGATGATCCAGCACAGGAGAGCTAGTTTCTGAGGTTTACACTCATCTACAGGCCAGCTGTCACTCTTTCAGTGATGAAGATGTCCTTGATCCTTGATAGGGAGGAATGTTGGTTTGAGAAAGGAGTAAATGATCCATTGTTAGTCTGCCTGCAATCCGAGGTCATGCAAACAGTTATCTACAACAGGTAAAGTATTAGCTATTTCTAACTTTTACACCCACTTTAAAATTGTCCAACTATTTATTAATTATTAGCATTAACCTCAGATGCACAGTTTTACATTTCCATGCTTACACAGCTGTATAGAGAATTTATCTGTCTAGACTTTCCTCAGTGTTCAAAAAGTTTCAATTAGAAAACCACGAGAAGAGCCAAATGCTCAGCTGTCCATCTGCGCCTGTTTAGTATTCTGCCCATGAAATGATTTAACCTCATCCTCCATCCATCTATCTAGCAAAAGATATGAGATAAGTTTTTTCTTCTCAACAGATGATATTAAGTGCCTCCTATTATCTCAGTAGGTCTGTATCATATTAGAATCTGCAATCGCAGGTCACGAAGCTCTTGTCTCGGCCAGTGCAGCAGAATTACTTTCCTGCTCACAATGGCTGAATGGGTTGAGGCTTTGTCATTTAAACTGCATAAAGAGGCCAGAAATTGATTTTTATTGTAGATCTTCATATCTAATAAAGCTCTGAGGATCTCTTTTCTTCATTGTCTGAATGGCCGGTGAATGCTTTCAATCTTCCTCTCTGTTTCATGCATAAAAGTGGAGGCCAGGATGATAGGGGAAGAATGAGAAGGAGGGGTGCTGCCATGCAAGTCAAAAGCATCCCTCTTCTCTTTTTTCTCTCCTCTCCTTAGAAACTGGTCTTGGGGAGGATGGAGAGAGGTGAAGGAGCTGGGGGTAATTGAAAATTGAAACGCTTTTTCTCTACTTCTTTTTGACAAAAATGTGTCTTTTTTTTGAAAGAGAAAACATAACCAGGACTTGCTTCAGCTTCAGAAATCCCCTTAAGTAGCATCCACAGCACAAAGAAGTAAAAAATATCAGCTCTCTTGCAACAGGAGGTCAGCCTGTTTTGTCGCTGCTAGTTTACATGTACCAGTTAAAAAATAAATAAAAATCATCTCCTGTTGTATGAAAAATCTGATTAGATTTTATCAAGGCAAGTCACTTCAGCTTGTACCATCACAAGCCAAACAGAAAGAAAAACTCTAAAATAAAAACTTCAAATGACTTGAAAATGCAGAAAAAAATAACTGAATTTCAAAAACACGACTAGTTTTAGACAAAATAAAAGTGGTTTGAAGAAACCAAAGGGAATGCATGTACCTGCTGGTCTGTCTAAAGCCACTTCTTTAAATTGTATGAAAGTCAGGTAGAAATCTATTGGTGTCCAAATATCTGCCTGCAGCCACATGAAATATATTACATTCCTATTTAGTGTCATTGTCAGAGCTCCATTTTTCTCCCAATTTATGTTCCAGGGACCTCAATTGACAATTAAAGGAAGTAAATTAAAAAAAAATTTAAATGGTAGGTTTAGTTTTACAGGATGGATTCAAAGTGTGTTACATACTGTTCATATTTATATTTGTATTTCTGTAAAGTAAATTGCGTCAGTTAAGGAATGCATCACTTGAGGAATAAATAGACCTCAAATTAATGAAAATAAATACGACTGAACCCTGGTCAGAACAGATTCCATTGCTGTCCTGGTGATGCAGAGGAGAAACATATCCAGGGCTGCCCTGAGCGCCTTTGAGCACCTTCTTGGCCGCCAAGCGAATGACACCCTGTACCGTCAACCGTATAATGAATCCAAAAGTTGTTGCACAGAACTGAACTTCTTATTTTACTTGACTTGAACACTGTATAACAAAAGATGCTCCCACTTGCTTGTGAGATAAAGCAGATGAATTCTTACCAGCCTTTAGTAGAATATCATTTATATTCACCCAAACCACAAGTGAAATCACCTTTAGGATTTGTCTGCCTGAGTTTAGCTCCCACATAAACATGGCCTGTCAAATTACTTGTTGTGCTTGTAAGGAATATAACAAAAATGCTCCGATCTAAATGTAATTTGAATGAAAAATGAAAGAAACACATGCCCTCTGTTCACTTGAGCGCCGCTCCAAACAAATCATTCTCTCCTCGCTTGTTTAAACTGAATGTTATGCAAATGTGCTCCTCACCTAGCTCACAGGGCTGTGCACTCCTCCCTCATTTTTCTCATTTTAGGTGAAGGCAAATTTGTAAACAAAATTTGTTTTCATGCATTTGAATATGATTAATTATCTCGGAGTAATCCAGCTGCACTTGTAAAGACTTTTCATGTGAGATTAGGAATTTCAAAGTGACAACCATGATAGATGGGAGCATTCTGTAAGTCGTAGATTAAAGGTCACAGCAATGAGCTGAAAAACTCACAAGGCGCCATTCGAAGTTGAGGCTGATGCAATCAGAGTCGTGCAGCAAATAGACGAGCGCCTCAAACAGACAAAATGATTATGGAAATGGGTATCTGCTTCCAACTAAACATATGGCAGCGCCTAATGTCATGTAACACTAGGGGCTGGGTTTAATCAAACTTCACCAATTAAAAATACAAATGATATGCAAACATCTAAAACTCTAAAGAGGGGGAAATATGGGATTGTTACTAATGATAGGGAAGGAATCTATCTCTACTAATTCTCTAAATGTTTCCTCCACTGCTCCCTTTTCTGCAGATAAAACTGTGGAGTGATGATGATCCTGTCTAACAAGCAACCACTTCAATAAACAGGCCAAGTGGGAAAATGATTGAAAGCACATTTAACAAAGATTTTACAACACATTATTTTTTCATTTGCCAGAAATCATAAGAGACATTCTTAATTTAGAAGAAGTCATGTTATTTACATATCTATATAGTAGTGGTGTCCCGATACTGTTACAGGTATCAAGTCCAATATCAGCATTTTTAAAAGCACTCGTACTCATTGGAAGTACCTTGATACACAAAACCGATTTTTTTGTTTGTTTTTTGATAATAAGGGTTCTACCCATGGATGACATGTCAGCATGTCAACTCTGAAATTGTTGTTCAATCAGAGCTGGTTAAATAATTATCTGACATGCTTGTTTAGTTCACTGTTTAAACCTGCATCTGATCAGCTGCTCTGGTGCAGTGTGGATTTATGAAACTCTGTGTGATTTTAACTACAGTATCCATCCAGTAAATTTAGTAGCAACACAGTCTGACACCATTTTAACTATCATATATTTCTGGGGATTCTCAGTCATCCAAGACATGGAAACTTTGAAATAAATAGACGAAGCAACTGGACTTCTACTCTGTAGCCAAAGACGTGAAAAACAGCATGACTTGAGGTTAGTATCATTATTACTTGGATCGATCGAGCTCCACCTCACTGAGGTAAAAGTCAGATAAAATGCGTTCAGATCTTATCGCAGATATGTACCAATCTGATTTAGTACCAAGTTCTAAATAAGAGAAACGTGTTCTGATAATCATCCTGTAATGTTTGAGTTCTAACTCAGTAAGTACTCAGTTTCAGTACTCGACGAGTACCCAAACCAAAGTACTCGTTCTTAGTTTGAAAAAAACCTGACATCGGGACACCTCTACTATATGCTCGGTGAAAAGGAGTTGACACTCCTGGTGTTGTGGAAACCTAATTAACCCTAACCTCTGGTCTACTTGAAACACTTAAATTTACATACCAAAAAAATGAAACAAAAGACAGTTTTCTAACCCTAATTCCTGACCACAAAAAAGAACAGAAAAATATTGGTGTTCAGACAAAAAGGGGCTTGTTCCTTCCTCCTGGAGTTAGTGCTCAGTATTTACAAAATGTGGCTTTAGGTGCAGATTCACAAATCTGTTTATAAATCTCAAACAATGACTCAATTATTTCAATTATCAAATAAATCAGGAAGTTATAATTTGAACCAAAACTGGCTCTCTGTGGAGAGAGCAGCATGGGGTGTAATCCACTGGTCTGGAAGGGTTCAGTCCTGCATTGGTCTGGACTGATACTTACATAGAGGGAGCAAAGAGCCCCACTGGTCAAATGACACCCACCCAAACACTGACCACTTGCTAAGAACAGCGCCACAGTGTGGCTGTGGGAGACACAGAAACACAAACCCTTCAGTTAATGACTTTACTCTGACATGTTTTTTGAATGGTTTTAAAGAAAACTTGTGTGAAATTTAAATAGTACATTAAGTAAGCAGCTACCTTCCTGTTTACCCATCTTATTTTTGGTTCTACAGCTGTGCAAAGTTCCAATAAAAATGTAAAAAGGAGTTAATATTTCTCCTTCTGAAGGCAAACTGTTGCCAGTGACAGAGCGTGTCAGCAAGGAGTCATGGGTATTCGTGAAGAATTCGGATCCAGTAATGACATACGACTTGATTCAGGTGTCTGTCTCCATATCTGCACCGATGTCAATATTACTCTGGCAACAGTGCATGCATGCACACACACACACACACACACACACACCACTGGGCTCAATCATCCCTCCCTGTATAAACAGTGTTGTTATTCCATCAGCTGGGACAGTCGACACACAAACCAAATCCATTTCAAATCGAGCAATACTTTTACTAAAGTACAGATTTACAGGACTGCTTTCACACTATGGCCACACAGGTTAAGTGAATGTCAACATATACAGCTGCAGAATAACATCTGCTCTTCATCAAATATCTTTGCATATTTCAGGAGACATTTCTGCACATTTATGTTACAGACAGAAAGCAGAGTTAAGTTTTCTGCACATAAACATATTTTTCCATGTCCTCATAATAGTATAATTGTAGTAGAAGTGTAGTATTTATTGCCCATTTGTGAGGGTAAATCAGAGTTTTTGACAGTTTCTGAATGTGTTTTTCAGTACTGTGAGCCAACAATTTGAAGAATCACAGAAAATATTATTACTATTATTATTAATAAAATAATTGTCTATTAGCTTCTGTAGCATATATTGCTATACAGACTCAAGTTATTGTAATACCGTATTTACATAGTGTAAAATGATGTTCTTTTTGACTAATTTTAGGTTTCTTTTAGACAATTAGGTTCAACTAGAGCTAGGGTTGCCAACTGTCCCACACTAGCCAGGAAGTCAAATTGAAGTGTCTCATACAGGACGCTCTTTATCCTGTATTCTGACTGCAGCCTACAATCACAACCGTCATGATACGGCAGGCAGGGAGGCATTTGTCTAGAGCCCTGAGCTGAAGGGGGACCCCGAGGAACGGCACTGAAGTGACCAAATGCAATGACTAAATGAAACACTTTAGGGTATTGAAATGACCCTTAAGTGAAATGAGCCCAGTGACAGCAACACCAACTGGGGCAGCTTCATTTGACCCGTTTACTGAACTTTAGCACAAGATATAGGCTGCTGTTAGTGTGGTGGGTGACTGTTACAAAGGCTCGGGTGTCGATTACCTGGTCTGGGGGAGAGAGGCACGCTACCCGGTGGCGAGTTCTTCATAGTTTATCCAGCCGCTGCAGAAGCGCTGTAACACAGACGGCGGAGGCGCGCA
>JAVKLF010000083.1:17609393-17622146 GCA_034783495.1 Millerichthys robustus
CAATCTAAAACTCTGACATGAAGGGTGGTGTTGATATGGATTCATTTTGCCAGTTCTAAAAAGTGTTTTATGTAAAGTAATTTTCATTATACAAGTTTTGCGTGCATCTGTTCTCAGTGATTCTCACATTATGTGTGAACACCAAGGGCATCAAAATATTTGACTACAATATGTAAGCTCCCTTGCTCAGGCAAAGGTGAACCTGCCTCTTGTCCATTATGGGTGTGATGGGGGGGCTTCTTCCATCTTACAGTCCTGGTCTCAGTTCCTTAGCAAAAGGTAAGGGATGTAGGATGTAGAGCAGGGAGGGGGCTCTGAGAGGATTCTTTATGCAGCTCTGTGTATTGCTTTCATGTTGTCCAGCCGGTAACTAAGTTGGGTTGCTGGGGGCAATGGCTAATTCACACCCTCAGATCACGAGCATGAAATGAGAGAGCAGGGAGCGCTAAAGCCCTGAGGTTAATGATAGCTCTATGGCACCCCTCACCCCCACTTCCTTACAAATCTGGCCAAATGGTTTCATTTTAGATGATCCACAGAATCTCCTGGCGAATGGGGAAGAAACTGAGCAGGTGGGGGGCGAGGGGGGGGACACCTGAGATGGTTGTCCTGATTTTACGAAAGGTAAAGAAAAGAGAGAGTCCCCATCTTGTCTGGCGTCGAGTTTCAAAGCTTTGCAGCTGCTGTAAGTCGAGCCTTTCTTTGTGTTTTCCCGATGTGAGCTGTGTGAACGGACACAGCAGGAGCCCCACACAGTTTGTCATGATGGAGGCTGATTTTTCTATGGAGATCAGCAAAATACAAAAATAAATACTTAAACAAGAATACAACTGTGAAGGACTATTTATTTAGTTTTTTTTTTAACTCCCCTGCCGAAAAAGCATGTTGATGAAGACCCCGCTTCTCTTTCTTCCTTCTGCTTCCACCACCCTTTACTCCCTACAAAAATCCCCCCTCTTTTTAAGTTATTTCAAATTTCCCAGCATGGCTTTGAGAAATCTGTTTGTTTGAGGGCAGCATTAGATGTGACCAGCGTTTTATTGTGACATAAAACCGCATTTCTTCCTTGGCAGATTAAAAATAAAATCGGTTAATAAGAAAAGCTGTCAGCAGCAGAAAATGGCTGACATAATCCGTTTATCCTCCAAGCAATAAAGATACTGGTCCTTGGGAGTCTATCTTTCCTCTTATGTTATTTCGCCCAAAACATTATCTTCTATGCATTCAGATGGATTAAGAAGTCATAAGGGAGATAGAAAGGAAATGACAGACACAAAAAAATATATATAATATCCCCTTTCATTCCACATCAAACACATTCACAGGAGGGGGCACATATGATCCTCAAGTTAATGAATAAATAAAAACATAAACAAAAAAAAGGAAGAAAAGGAAAAAAAGACAAAGCTTTTGTTTTTACAATGTGATACAGGGAAAATGCAGAAACTAGAGAGGTCAACAAAATAAAAGTAAAAAGCAAATTGTCCTTAACTTGAGCTAACATGGTGGTCTGCAAATAACTCCTGAATATTTTAATCTTTAATTTTGCTTTTTCATTTTTCACATTTCTTCTTACCTTAGAAGATGAAAAAGAAGGAAGATTTTCTTTTTGTGTTTGAGTTTTGAGATTAAAGTTAAAATGTTGAGAACAAAGTCAAAATAGTGTTTTTTGAAAATAACTTCAAATAGCAATAAATAAAAATGAAATAAAGTTGTTATTTTGAGAAAGTCAAAAGCCAAATCATCATGGGTAAAAAGTGATTATGATGGCCAAATGATGTGTATCAACTTTATACTTAAAAAATAAATACTTTAAAAGGTAACTCATGCATCACAAATACACCATGCAGTGTTTCTGGAAGACAACCTTCAAATAACTTAAATTCTAAGCTGTATGAGTTTTATCAGAGAATAATACCAAAAATGGACAATTTTCTATAAGCTTAAGATGATTCAACTTCAAGGTCAACACTCAAAGTGTATGTTTCAGACTCTTATTGTGAAAGATGACAAGATGTTCTGTAGATTTCATTCATTCAACATTCACACAACATACATAAGTAGACACATGACTGGAAGCAAGAAGTTGAAGCATCACAGAATGAGCACCTCCTTAATTCAATCTTTAAGCAAAGTAAAAACAATTTTTTAAAAAAATTATTTTCATTTCAAAAAATTTGTTTTGTTTTGTTTTGTTTTGTAATAAGGACAATGTGTCTTCAAAGGACAGGACTTTAAACTTATACTGGGACCACCCTCTGGGATGCTGGTCCCCTTCTACTTCCAGATTCAGTATTATAATTTATGTTGATGGGTTTACTTCCTTGGGCTCAGTCCCGAAAAAAATATTTGGACTTTATTCTTAACATGACCTCTTTAATCTCAAAGCTGAGAAACAGCAACAAAAAATTATTTGTCCTCAGTTTTTTTCCCTGAGTGACCCTATTATATTGTGGCATGCAGCACTTCATAAAGTTTCATCAGTTTGTATAAGACATGATTTACACGGCAAGTCTTTCTTTATTCTGCCTGAGAGAAAGCAGGAGTCCACCGAGCTTTCTCCAGAGATGAGCAGCTCCCCGGAGATTCCCATGACTGACAAATAAAGGCACGAGCAGAGCCAACGCCTGGACAGAGATGTGTGAGTCCGGTCGTAAAATGCTGATTTTGAATCCTCGTGGAGCTTCGTGGTGGGCGGTTAGCTTGTGAATGATGAAGGGGGTGGAGACGTCTCTGAGTGGCAGGCGACGTGTGCCGCAGCGTTGAGGCTCTGAACCCGGCCTCTGTTCTTTTTAATCATGTCGCCTTGCCTCGTAATGAAATTTGATTACACCTCTAAAGGCAGCAACACCGGTCGCCGGCTGGGGTGGAGAGGGGTGAAATATTAATATCTTCCGAGATTATGCATGAAACCTCCATGTTTAATTTTCCTTCTCCCCTTGTCTGCCACCAAATTGTCAGTAGTTCATCATTAGCATGGAACTTCAGCATTTTCATTTGTCTTTTCAGTGAAAGCTGCTGTGTGATTAATGCAGAGCCTTGATTCATTGGTTCATCATCAATGTGGTTTTAACTGATCACTGCAGATACATCATGCGCTCTACAGGCCCCCACAGTGTGCTTAAACACTCAGCCAGCTCAGAAGGGCTATCTGCTGATCTATTTAGCTTGGCTCTTATGGGGCACATAACTCACAATGCTACAAACCCCAACCCACCGCACTCAATGAGCAGCTTATGGGCCTATCTGCCTGAGAACACCCAGCTAGTAGAGTGCCTTTATGTTTATTTTCTGAAAGAAAAAAAGGAAACAGAAGAAAAGGACATCATCCAGCTGCCCCCCACCCGCCCCTTCGCAAAAAAAGTGTTGATATGATAAAAAGAGTGGGTATAATTAGGCAATCATAATCCTGAGAAGTAAAGCTCCGCTGCAGGGCTTTATAATAATAAATGTTGCCGAGTGGAACTCTGAAAGAATAGTAAGCATCAGCTTCGGGCGACTGCCTGAACTACACGACACGAAGAAATGCTGAAGCAAAAGAGACTCTGTCAAGGAGTTCATTCTCAAGTTTTAAATAATGCTGTTTTGTCAAAGCTAACAGTTTGGGGTCAAAACAGATTTGGCAGCAGTCGCAGTAATATTTGGCTTCTCAAGCTACTGTTCTGTTTTTGACTTCAGTCTGTTTTTCTCCTGTATGGAAACAGCTCATTCCGTTTCCATATAAATATTCACCTCTGAAAATCAAGATAAACACGATACAATCAGAAGACCTAATGTAGCTGACCATGACAAAAAGACCTTGGATTTTAACATTTTATAAATGAATGTGGAGCCTTGGATCATGGGAATAATCTAATTTACATTAGATATGATTGATTGATTTAAAAAAGCCAAATTTACAGATGCATTTCTGCAGCGAATACATAAAATAATGATGAAGCCTCACTTTATTTATATTAGGACCCTTAAAATGGAACCCTACATCTTAACATGTCTGTCGGGTTAAAACCAGAGACCTGAACATGAAGGTTTGGCTGGATGTTGGTGCAGCAGCCTGATATTTTACTGTTTTCTACAGGGAGGGCGACTCTGGTGGTGCTCCTGCAGGCTTGTCAGGTGAGAATGTTCCACATGAAAACACAAGCAGCAGCAACGGCTTAATGGGAAATTCAAATACTGTCAGAGTTGCGACAATGTCAGCGCGGGGCCGTATTAACCGACAACCCCTGATAACCGGGTCTAAGTCCAGCACAAATCCATCCGCACTCATTCACTGGCCTAGCAGCTTGTATCATCGCCAGCTGGAACAGACACGGACTTAGAGCATCAAAAAACTTATTAAGCACTTGGTCCCACTTAGAGCTAAGTGTTACCAGATATGTGTTTAATATCTGCTCCTCCAGGTAGTCGGGAGTTTAAGCTATAAAAATGTCATTTCACGTCTGTAATCCTGTCTATTACTCAGAGGTTTTAGGGGTCTAGTTTTCAGAAGAACGTTGTCG
This sequence comes from Millerichthys robustus, assembly GCA_034783495.1. NCBI lineage: Eukaryota > Metazoa > Chordata > Actinopteri > Cyprinodontiformes > Rivulidae > Millerichthys > Millerichthys robustus. The sequence goes on from JAVKLF010000083.1 coordinate 17,613,896, forward strand.
CATTAAGTGAGCAGTGAATACGTCTACAGACATTCATGGAAACAGTCTTCTTTTACTTCACAAAGGAAAGCATGCTGAAAAACTTGCAGTGCGGTTTGTACACAGCACAGCTAAAGCGTTAGCCCAGCGACAGAGTTGGATTTCATTAGGCTGACGTCTACTTTTAAAGCATGTTTCTTGCTAAACCGTCAACAATACTTTAAGCTATAATTTGTCAAGTGGGTCACATGTGAAAGACATTTATTTTGGATTCTTGGAGCTTGATGAATCTGTGACATAGTTAAACGAAAGTGGCTAATGAAAAAATGGTTAATTAGAAATAAACCATGAAAGGAATGTGTGAATGTACAAAACTGTGGAACAATATTAAAATGTTTTTATTTCTAAAACAAATAGTTCAAATAAGACAAATGCATTAAATCTAAATCAGATCTAATTTTATTTTTTTAAACTACAGACTAAAAGTTTATTTTTAAAAGTAATAACTAAATTTTTAACTTCTACCCGTTGCTTTTGAGTTGGTTCGGTCCATTTTAGCCACCGTTAGCTGTTAGCTTTGTAGTCAGATAATGGAAAAACAGTGGGAGGTTATTCCTCCATGTTGGTTCCATCTTACAGCCTGGAGAAATTTTTCTAAACGTCTAAAAACAAGTAAGGAAATTAGAGCTTGGTAGATTGTCTTTGTTGTAACAATGCTTCTTGGCAATAAATCTTATGCCGTTGGAAAGCTCATTAATTTCCCTTTTAATTGGTGCCACATTTGTAAGGAACGTGCATTTGTGGGATGAGCGGCTGAGTATGTGGGTTGTTTTTTAGTTAATGGTGCAGATTTCTAAATTTTTTTACATAATTTCTTTTGCACAACAGTTGCAGATGTTGAATATTTGCAATGTTGCAACTCGATTTTACCTGGAGTTTGTGCAACAATTGTGTAACATCTGTATGCAAACATGTCAAATCCGAATAAATTCATGCAGCTTTGTGTCTCCAGCTGGTTGTCAGTGATATTAAGCTCAGTGAGTTGACAAAACGATCACATTCTGTCAAAAGTTGTAACTATGTAATCTTAATTGGTGATTAGAATTGTATTTTTCTAACTTTTTCTCCCATTTTGCTAAATCTAACTTAGCAACTTTTTTCTGAGCAGCTAAGTTTGCTAAATACCTCGTCTCTGCAGCTTTATAGCTTTATATTTTCATTCAGTTAAAGTAGAGATGATGTGAAGTAAAAATGTCAGTTAATGTTAACATTTATTGTCATCTGTTGTCATTTTAACATGTTAACCTTAATGTTCTTTTCTTGTTAACTAAGAGCTGTTGTTGATCTGAATCAATGTTTTACACAATATTAGTGTTGATCACATCTTCCAGACATTAGTATTTTCAACCATCTTCTTTACATGAATAAAATTCAATTTTTTTAAGATGTCAACCTATTCAAAACCTTAATAATATAAAAATGTTGCTTATTTCTGTTTGACATCTAATTCTTGACGTTAAAACGGAGCCATCTGAGCTAATCGGGCTGACATTGTTTCACAAGAAAAAATAAAGAATCTTGCTTTCCGTTGGTTTCAAACACATAAAAGGACTGAAATTCTCTTTTCTTTCAGCTTGGAAAACACACAAACAGCGCTGCCTCTCTCCTCTTCTCCAGCATGCCTCTAATGCGTCCTAATCCTGGCTGAAGACAGACGCCGGTTGTGTGTGTAAGAAATATCTCTTTGCTTTTTCTGCCTCAGTTCATTATTTTTCTTTCTTGTCACTTAGTGTGATAGGTTGGACAGAGGCGCACAGATGAGCACTGAAGACACAGTCACAAGGCCTTAATCTAGTCTTTAATGCGTGACTTCAGAGATGTCATTTATCTTGTGACTGCAGCAGGCGTCCACAAAACTTTATCTCTAATAATATATTGATGGATTAAAGGGGTCAGGCAGGAGACCAGGCAAGAAAAATTGCTTATTGACATCAAAATACAGTGCCCCAAAACCTGATAAACATAGGGACAGGAGAGTGGAAGTCAGACAGAGAAGGAAAAGAGAGAGATGAGGGAGGGGGCGAATTGAGTTGGGGTATTGTGAATGTTTGCACTCTGTAATTTCCTTCCTTCACAAGAGCCTCTGGTGGTCTGAGCCCTCGGCTTGATAAACCCCCTCCCCGCCCCGCCCCAGCCTCTCCTGCTCTCGAGCTAGGCACTGTGCAGTTGCCGAAAGGAGAAAGCCGGTGACTGCCAGGTCATTTCCCCGTTTATCTTGACATAAACTCCCCCACTACCGCCACCTCGACACCAACCCTTCTGTACGCTCACACACACAACGCTGCACCTTATTAATCACACTTAAGTGCCGAGTGAGACTGGAGCACTCGTGCGAAGGCGACTGAAAGCAGCAACCTGAATGTGAGGCATTATCAGGAAAAGCACTGCTGTACAAACTTGGGAGACCACTGGTCGTCTCCTCCGTTTTGCCACTTACCCACAGCTCAGAGAGGAACACAGTGCGGCATTTTTAGTTCGTTTTTACTTTTTCCGAGACTCTTTAATCGGCTCAATGTCAGGATGGACTTTGAACACCTTTAAAGGACGATTTCTACGTAAAAAGCAAACAAATATTCCAACAATTGTTAGAAGAGGGGTGATTTTTGCCTACAGTTCTGAAAAAAAAGACTTTTCTGTGGCTGCATCACTGTAAAGTTTGTGTAAGACCCTTTTTATTAGTTCATTATATCTGTTCAAAAGCCAATCACAAAGAGGGCTGAGGTGTAAATCACCTGCATGCAAATCAAATTAGAAGAAGCTAAAGAAACTCGGTGCCAGTTCACATGAACTCCCTCCACTTTCATATCAGCTGCCTGCTTTTCTGCTTCATGTGTAAAGGACAAGCTGTAACCTCGCTGTGTAGTAAATTAGTATGAAGCTGAACTTTATAGGTGACCACGCTTCGTCGACTTTAAGTTCCAATTTCAAGAATGCAACTTTTTGGCGAAGTCTTTAATTACTGAGTCGCTACTCCTCACGATGGATTGTGATAAACCAGGAGGCTTACCTAAAGAAATCCACCAACTCAAAGCACCTTTTTTTCCCCCCTTTTACCCCTCTCTCCACCTGCTTCATCTTATGCAGTCCCTGCGTGAAAATGGAGTGCGCCGCAAGTCAGTCCAATCCCCCAAAATAGTGTCAATTCTTACCATTCACACACACACTCTTCCAGCCCGGGAAAAATTAATACACTTTACTATTACAAGATAAAGCTATAGGGACATATTACACCGGGCATATCTGCAAGCCTGTAATACTACAGAGTCAGCATTCAATAAAAGACATTTGCAACCAGGCATTTCTCACAACAAACACTTGCGAAAGATTTAAAAGCTCCTAAATTAGGTGCAGCTCACGCACGAAAGGTGCCTGGTAAGCAGGGCGATGCTTACTTAAAATGACAGAGTTGTTTATGGGAGGAGGAGGAGGAGGTGCGCGTGGGGTGGGGTGGGGCCTCCCTCGCTTTGGGAGGTGTTGCGCAGGAAGAACGGTTTGTGATCCACTCACTGGTGGGGTTGTTTAGCCTCAAACGGTGTGCATAATGTCGGGTGACAATCAGAGCGCATAACTCAAGTCGGGCTGGAAGCGATCCCCCCACTTCATAACACCTACTACCTCTGAATACAGATTGCAGACATATCACGCCGTTTATCTGCTGCAACGTCTGCCCCCGCGAGCTCGGGCGAACCAGCTTTTTCTAATTTGCACCAGTGTCGGAAAGTTGGGGAAATTGTTGCATTTACAGAGACGTCGAAGGTATTCACGTTTATTACTCAAGTAGAAGTATAAATACTAGGATTTAAAGAAAAAGAGAGAAAATTGAATAGGTCCTCTGGACAGGGTTTTCGTGGTAGAAACGTTTCGTCTCTTCTCCAAGAGACTTCTTCAGTCTTCAGTCTGTTTTCTACCACGAAAACCCTGTCCAGAGGACCTATTCAATTTTTTCTCTTTTTCTATTTTTCTACCTGGACGATTGAGATGCATCAGGATACTAGGATTTAAAAATACTTCTGTGGAAGTTGAAGTATCAACTCAAGCTTTTTACTCGAGTAAAAGTGTATCAAATTAAAAGTAATGTAAATACAAACTGCAACATGTTCTATCCAAATGTTAATGTTGAAAAATGTGGGCTGCACTTCCTGTTTCAGTCACAGATACATCATCTTCATACAGACTACATCCGTCTGATACGTCCTGCTGGAGTGGGACGTGTACAATCGTACAAACTAACAGGATGTCAGAATGGGTTATATTTATACGTATTATCCAACCACAGTTAACCTTCAGGTACCAGATATTTGCACAGATTAGTGGTTGTTTTTTTAAACGATGACAAGCTGGAATGAAAACAAGCTGAAGTGAAATAGAAATGAAATACTTTTGTATTTTTAAAATGTAAAGAGTAAAAAATTGGCTGAAAAATACCCAGTAAAGTATAAATTCCCCAAATTTCTACTTAAGTAAGGTAAGGAAGTAATTGTACTTTGTTACCGGACACCTCTGTGCATTTAACAATCCGTTGAGAGAAGAACAGAAATGGCCTCTTTCTCACTGCAGCTTTGGTTTGGTTTTTTTTACAGCCAGGTCGACTGCCCTCGAAGCCATTAAAAATTTAATCCAGCCAGCGTGCGCACATATAACATATCACAGCATTGTAATGGTCCGTGCCTGAGCCAGACAGAAGTGCTGGCAAGAAGTGAAAAGGTTAAAAAAAAAAAACTGGGAGGATGCAGCCATTTTTCTACCCAAAGCAGTGCATTTATGAGAACGCCCGTGTTTGTGTTTCAGATTGAAATCACCTTTTTATTATTTTCAATGTTCTAATGAGCAAAAAGCTCATCAGTCACCCCGGTGTTTACTGACGGCAGTAAAGTGCGACATGAGTTTGGATTACTCTGGACAGAGCTCATCAGTTAATCCTCCCTCCGCCTCCCTCCGTGTGTGTGTGTGTGTGTGTGTGTGGGGGGGGGGGGGGGGGGGGGGGGGGCTGTAAAACAGGTTTACTAGCAAACTAAAATCGACCTGCTAAATCTGTCGCCTGCTGCAACAATGGCAATAAAACAGTGGAGTTTACACACAGTTTCAAGGTTGAGCCGCAGTCAGACGAGGGGCTAAACTCCATATTAAAAAGCAACAATAACGGCAGGAAGACCTGCGCTTCTACAAGTCAACACAGTCATTGTAACATGATTACTTTTTTATTTTGCCCAGAATCCACCTGGCTCTGCCTTTTTTTATTGCACACATTGCTCGCTCCTAGTTGCCAAAGACTGCACTTTGAACAATCCGAAGTGAAATAGTGAAATCAAAATTAAAAAAAGAACATAATACTTCTTACATTCTGCTACAGGGAGTCATAAAAAGCACCAGTTTAGGAAAACATGGCTTCCAAACAGCAGGAAGCGTGGTCAAAAGGGTTTCCAAAGTGTAATCTACCTTTGGGCATTGCTAGATTAATTCCATTTTTATATTTGCTGCCCTCTCTCCCCCTCAGCTCCTTCTCAGTCCTCCACGCAGAGCAGCAGGCACTGAGTAGGAGGCCGGGGCCACTCCGAGGCCTGGGAATACCCCTGAGCCCGCACGCCAGCGCCACATAATTTTACCCTGCCTCATTATTTAGCATGTCACCACTATTTTACATGTTAAAGCCCCCCGCGTGTTGCCATCTAATTTATTACAAAAATATAGAATGAGCTCGCCTGGAATGGGGTCACATGCTTTTTTCTTTTTTCTTCACGCGACGGAGAAAATAAATTCCTACAAGTCAGTCAAGTCAAGGTGAAAAGCGGCATCATTGTGATTGCGGGATTTTTTTGGTGTTCTTTGGAACAAGAGAACAGAATCGGAGACCTTTTCCTCCAGCCTGTCAGTATTTAACCACTTTAATCTTCACTTTCATTCAGGGAGAAACTCAGGTTGCTCATTGATGAAAAAAAAAAAGAAAACAGAGTCCTGCCAAGAGTTGAATTGGCTTTGATGAGATTCAGCTGTAATTATTTCTCAGCAATAACAATAAGGACAACAACAACAGAAGACTTAATCCGCCAGTGAGAGGGCCTGATTCTGCTTCCTGGTGACAGTGATTAGGCCTAATCTAGGGCTTTCGGTGTGTTCATTGGAGAAATGTGAATTTAAATGGCTGTTTGTTTTGTTTTGAGAGAGTTTTATTTGCACTCAGTATATACAGTTATAGAGCAGTGAAGTGAAAGTGCAATCCATCTTTTTGTGGCTCTGACACTGAGCACAGGAGGATGCAACGCAATTCTTTTTCTTAATAGGAAACTGATTGTTTCTCTCTGATTGATGCGTCTCTTTATGAAATATAGATCCGTGCTGTCGTACATGACATGTTTGAAATGCTGAAACCGCAAAATCTTGATTGGAAAATTGCTAAAACATACATTTATATCTCCAAACACAAACTAATAAGCGAACATTTAAGACACGTTAAAACGATAATATATTGATACATTTTTCAGTCTTTATTTTGTTGTTTGTTTGTGTGTTTGTTTGTTTGTTTTAATAAATACTCAGTGTGTATACTCCAAAAATTTAGGAAAAACTTTTTTGTTTATGAGAATAACAGAATTCAAAACAACTACGCCTTCCTAAGTGGAGATTTTCAAACACAGTTTTTGGTGTTTCAGTGTCAATATGAATATTTTCAGAAGCACGTAGCAACTTATTGCCCGTTTTCAGTTTGTGATCAAAAATTTAAAACAGGAAAGATAATTTTACGAGTTTCCTATTCAGTCTGCTTTTTTCTCATTTTGTCACCATTGTTGCCACCTAGTGGTCAGTATAAATATTTCAGCATTTTTGTTAACATATTGTTTACAAAGGTTTTAACATTATTGAAGAAAACAAATATCAGGTTAAAAATTATATTTTAGTGTAAACATGGCCTGAGTCAAATTGCACAATCTTTTACAAAAAATTTACTAAGCAATAATGGAATTGCTTTGGTCCATATTGTCAATAAAGGTATAACAAAATTAACAATAGTAGTTCTAAATACATATTTTATCTAAACAAACAAATGGTCGAATTATTACAGTACAAAAAAACATCTGTTAAATTTAGTATCTTTTATAAAACAATAAATTGTGTTTCAGGGTGAATGCAGCAGCTATATTCAATATTTGTTCATAAATGTTTGGTTTTTTTTGTTCACATCTGTTCTGTAGAACGCCGGTGAACTCATTCTAACAACTTTCATAAGATTATAAATCTTGATTTTGTCCCGAATCTTCAGTGCATGAAGCCAGACATACAACTCTGTCAAATTAATGTTAAAAATTATGAATAATTAAAAATAACGATTAACAATTCAATCTAAGTTATCATTCTAGATGTCATAAACTAATTCTCTATACAATTCCTAACAACAAAGCAGCAACACAAACTGTTTTTATTTCTGATTTATGTATTTTCTTGACAGGTTGATAAAATTTCTTTAGAAAATATTAGTTTATAAAAAAAATAATTAAAAAGGAAAAGAATTGTCAGATAAACCTTTTGAAACTTCAGTCATTTGTTATGTTTAATAAAAAGAAAATTTGAAATTCGTGTTTACAGTCCATCTGAATAAAATATTCATTCACCTTTCAGAAACTTAGAGATTTTTCAGCAATATTGTCATGAAAGTTATAATAAATAAATGATTTCCTGACAAATAAATCAATGTTAAAAGTAATATTTAACAAATCCTATTTTTATATATATTTTATATATGTACCCTATTTGTATCTGGACTCTAACAAACATTAACTGTGTACCAAAGGACCACTGCTCTGTTTTCTTTTGCTTTTCCTGTAGATAACAGATGAGGTCATCATATGATTAGTTAAACAGCATCAGAATATATTTTTGCATTCACAACTGACAGGATAAATTAGGTGAGGAGGTTAAACATGGTGAATAATCCTTGGGTTTGTTTCAAACATGTAAAACATCTGAGAAAATTTGAGGGCAGTCAACTCAGCAAATAGAAATCACTTGATTGTTCAGGAGAAATGTAGATGAGAGGTGGACCCAAAAAAACAGGAACGCTTCAGAAAATCTCTCAGATTTAACTGAGATCAACCAAATTTAAGACAAATTGAATCTGATCACTTTTTGCTGTGCCTCAGTAGCACACACACACACACACACACACACACACACACACACCCCTACACACACACACACACACACACACACACACAGGAGA
>JAVKLF010000083.1:17683019-17715691 GCA_034783495.1 Millerichthys robustus
CAGGGTTAGGCTGTAGAAATTAATGGAAGTCAATGGTAAGTCCTCACAAAGATACCACTACATGACTGTGTGTGTGTTCTTATATTTGTTACCTTTTTTGGACCGTTTCTGGTACACACACCTACCTTGTCAAGACCAGTAGTTCTTATGGAGACCAAAGACCGGTCCTAATACGGTGGGATTCCATTTTTGTGTTGGGGGTTCGGTTTAGGACTAAGATGTGAATTGAGTTTAGTCTAGGTTTGGGGTCAGGTCTGTACTGGGGGGTTAGGGATAGGGTCAGGGTTAGGCTGTAGAAATTAATGGAAATGAATAGAAGTCAATAAGCGGTCCTAAAAAGGATAGAAATACAAACCTGTGTGTGTTTAAACCACAGGTAGAAACGTTGTGTGACATCTTGTCTGCACATCAGTTTGTTGTGGTGAGGCTTCTCCTAAAAACAAGGCTGAGGGATCGCAGCGTCAGCAGTGGGCCGAAGCGTGCAGGAGCACGAGCCCGTGTAGGAACTCACCTACACTGTTCTTCTTCACTTTGAACTTTTCTTAAACTGAAGGAAAAAATGTTAAAAAGCTGTCAAAACAATTCCCAGGTGTGTTTTTAGAACGGCAGACTGATTACGAGATAACGAGACTGAGATAATGTTGAAGAACGAGGCTTCAGAATTAGGGCCGTAGTTAAACTTTTAGTCACATGGGTGACTTTCAGGGATGGGTGGGGGCACCTACAAATTTTAAAAAAACTATTCAGTTTCTCAGACTTGGTACCTTAGAAAAATATCTTTGACAGTTTTCATGACCTGTATTCATTTCTTTACTTATATAGCTCCAGTTATCTCAGGCTCTCTTTCTTTTTGTCTCCTGAACACAGACATACACAAGCTTGTATTTCTATCCTTATTAGGACATGATATTGATTACCATTCATTTCAGTAGCCTAATAACCCTTACCCTAAACCACGTGTCAAATTTTATAAATTAATTAATTAATTAATTTGTGGGCCAAATGTGGCTCATATCTGCATTTTATGGGGCCCGCGAGAGCTTTAAAGATGTATTAATGTCTAAAACTAAAGATGCTTTAAAGCCAACATTGGCCATAAACTACATCTCCCATAATGCACCTGAAGTTGACTCGAAACAGCATGTTTTCATGGGACTGTTTCTCTTGTTTACATATCGACACCTTCCTAATATAATCAATATATCCATCCGTCCGTCCAATATCTTAACCTTTCAGGGTCACTGGGGGTCACTGTGCAAGGGGCGGGGCCCTAAAATAATCGCCCATCATTTTTTTTTAAGTTTGTCATGAATCTCAGAAAATGTCATTCATCACATTTTTGATCAAGTTTTTTTGTGTTTCCTTTAAAAATTGCCTTTGGTGATTATTTCAGGAAGGTGTCGATTTGATAAGTCTAGTTATTGTGATACGATTAGCTGTTCTAAGTCAAATTAAACAATTGTGACTCATCACATCAAATTGAGGGTTAATCAGATTTAGCCAAAATGACTTCAGCACATTCTCAGATTCCTGCTTTTTAAGCTACATTTTGGTGCCTGGATCATTCTGACATTGTGAGCGGTTCCAGAGGCATGCTGTGATTTGTCTTCCTAATCAGGATAACTCATTGATATTTGGTCTGAATCCTATTTTAAGGGTATTCTAAAGAAAGAATTTTTAAAATCATTTTAAAGAGGAAAGAAAAAAAGAAAAGGAAAGAAAACATTTTGCTAGCTCACTGGAAAAATCACACAAATTTAAGGGTTTTCTGCTCAAAATCATCTTTTTGTTTGCTCAAAAAATGGTTTTAAAACTTCTTTAAGTTTGTATTTCAGTTAAACGACCTGTAGAAAAGGTATTTATTTATTATATTTTGAATTTTAACTAAAACACTATACCAGCCTTTTTCTCCAGAGAACACTTTGTGACTTAATTCTCGGTTCGATGTGACAGGTCACAGATATAATTCATCATGTCTAGAAACAATGAAAGTACATTTCCAAGCGTGTCCTCTCTCAGCTTCCATACTTGATTCAGCCAAAAAGGACATTTTGATCTGGAGTCTTTTTGCCTGATGGAAGCTGACATTCAGTGTTTTAAAATAAAACTTTTTCCACGTTGTAGACCAATCATATAAAGAGCTATACTAAAGGGGATATTTACAGCTGTCATTTCCTATGAAACAATATCTGAACACTTGAACTAATGACAATAATTAAGTCTGTGTAGCTCAGTAGCTGGATGATGTCGTTACATGTCCCAGTGTAGATTCTGCTATAAATCCAGTCTGTTCTGACAGAGTGTGACAGCTGCCCCAATTATCAAGCCATGATAAAATCTCAAATGTTACCTAGTAGCAGCTATGTTAACCACAATATCATTCTAATCAATTTTTTTATTTATTTTTATTTATTTATATTTTTTTTTTTGGGGGGGGGGGGATACATGTTTGAACTTATCCAAAAAACATTGTTTGTGTGAAAAGTTAAATATAGATGTGATGATTATTTTGGAAGTTTCCCCTGCTGCCACTCTTTGTGTGCATGTGTGTGCATGTGTGTGTCCTCTTTGTATATCCTTCAAATCCAAACTGACCCATAAACACATTTTGTTTTTCAACAAAAAATATAAAACTTTAGTTTTAAAGATAAGATAAGATCGACAGATAATAAAAATATTTAGTAAAGTAAAACATTGACACAGATTTAACCAAATTATTTGAATTGGAAAACAGTTTGTGAAAGAACAGCACAGATGTACACAATTTTTCACAGATGTCTCATTTTGAACTTTTATCAGCATAAAGCCCGCTAAACAGTGATTTATTTAATAAAAAAGCGACAACAAATCTACTTCAGCTGTGTTTATTTGTATATATTTTATCCAAGAATAGAGTTGATCAGTAGAAGCTGACTGGGGTCTGTCAACGGGGAGTGTGAAATTTCAGTCCACCACTGCCACCTAGTGGACAGAAGTGTTTATAATCGTGCAGAAAAAGTTCAGGCGTAAAATCCTCACAGGTTTGTTAAATCATACATCAATGTTAGTGATACCAGCTGGATTGCTATTGGACGCTTTCAAAAAACTAAAGTTAATATCATTAGACAGAATTTAGTGCAAAAGATTGTTCATAAATGAGCAAAACTGTAATAGAGAAAAAAAACATCAGATAAGTTGAATTTAATGCAGTTTTCCCAAATTTCTTTAGCTTACACACAGCAGAACCAGGCACTGTGATTGAAACTAATAAAGTAGAGCTACTAAAATTAGCCTGAGTGGAGATTGCCATTAAAGCACCTGGTGCTGTGACCCTCAAACAAGAAGAGTGACTCCAACAGGAACCTTGGAGATCTTTGTCTATAAGAGCTCAGTCCTAGGGACAGCCAAGACACCACAGACCCCTCAAACTCCCGGGCTTCTGTTAGAAAAATTTATATATATATATATATATATATATAAACATAAACACAGAGTATTTCTATGCATAAGTACTTTCCCACTTTTGTCTGTAGACCAACTTTCAGTATAAAATATGCACACTTTGATACTGGAGGACCCTGGTCAGCAATGTAATGAATGCTAGTAAGTCATTTTTAAGAAGTAGGCCACACGTCAATAAGCAGTATCCTCTCACTGGACAAGATATTTTGTGCTAATTTTATGAAAATGTATTCAGTAGTTCATGATATATTTTAATAACAAACGCATGAATTCATGCAGGCCTGCACACAAACATCAGCTAAAACATTAGCCCATTCCTTCTCATTATGTCAGGTTATATCAAAGAGGATGTAAAAAAGAAAAAATAGAAAAGGTCAGACAGATATGGATTACCTAATCCCATGACAGCAGAGCTGAGACAAGAAAGATTTTTTAAAAATTGAGCAAATATCACCCTGGTAAGAAAACAATAGTCTGACATGTTTTGTCTCTTTTTCTACCTGAAGGAGCTTGAAGAACAAAAAGTGTTAAGTTTAAATAGAAAATAGAAAATTTAAAGCTAGGCTGTTGCTCAGATATCCACTCTCAAACATGATAATCTCATACCGTAAGTGATGAAGTTTGTTTTAGGATGTTAAGGCAGGAAAAAGATGGGAGAAAAAGTGAAAAACGATTAAAAAAAACCACTTCCCTCTTTCAAGTGGGAAGATGCAGGAGTTAGATGGCAGCCGAAGCAAGTAATAAGGCGACAAATGCCCAGAGACAAATCTACCACGCAAATGTTTCTTTCATTTTCCAAATCCAAACTGCGTTACCTTCCAGGCAATCAGAGCGGACCGGGGGGAAACCTGAGGCCACCTGGATCTGACACTCCAAAGAGTTAGCCAAGACAATTTCCCTCAAATCACCTGCTATCTTAATCTGACAGCCTGGCTCGATTACATGGCATCAAAATTGCTTTTCTCGCCACCAGCGATCGTTGGGAAATTATCTTAATTGTGTCATGATTATGCCTGCGAGCTTTACACGACGCTGCGTTCAAACAGAGGAGCACTTCATGACTCTGAGGCTTCCTGAGAGGAAATCCCATTTATCTGCACTTCAAGTGTTTCACAAACTCAGACGCTCAGTGCCAGCTACCAGACTCTTGGATATTGAATAAGTGTTTTCAAAACATAAAAATAAAACTAATCGATCCAAGTCCGGTTGCCTCCGATTTAAGCCTGTTTGTTGTTGCGATGACCCGGAAAACAGAATTTGCACAGGCATGTTTCAAACAAGGACCCGTGGAAACTCTACAGAGGACAGTTCGGGAAGATGAAAAAAAAATCAGCTTTAAAAATATAAAATCAGTAAATGATTATAAAAAGTGATGTAAACAAGGTGGTTCTGGAGTTTTGTCATAACCATAGCAGGCATGTGTCTGGATTTAGCATTACTGCGCATATTGGCAAAATAGAAAACAGTTATGTAAAAAGAAAAAGAAAACTAGAAAATAATTGAATGTACAGTTTTTAAAATGTCCGCTAGTGATGTGTGTTATGGATGTACCAGCAGAAAAGAAACAACGGATTTTATTTTGTTTAGCTCAGTGTGGCTGTGATCTGAGCAGAACTGAAGCTGATAATAAACTAGATGTAATTTTAAACTGTTAAGTCAATGTTGTTTATTTATTTTGGGATAAGTTGGGCGGGGGAGACTGGAAGCTTTACACGTGAACATTTTTAGTGGCCTTAAAAACCAGCAGAAGCTAAATTAGCAGCTTATTGGTCCGCTTACAGTTTCCAGTTGGCAAGAAACACAAATCCACTAAATAAGATGCTAGTTCCACCGTTAGCAAAACTGTGGCCACCACGACTTGTCGGGAAGCTGGAGGTTATCGTTTCAAGCTCAGATTTTGGTATGCTGTCAGCTGTTAAAACAAACAGACTGCACCAAAGTTGGTTTGAAGAGACACCGCATCCCACCACCAAACACTTATCCATTTATTCTCCCCCACCCAAGTCACTCAATTGAAAATTTATGATTTTCCTTTTGATTTGATTGTGTCTTAACAGAAAGCAAAAGTATTTTTATAGTATTTTTTCGAAAAAATAAAAAACTCAAATACATACAAGATTCTTTTTTTTAAGATTTTATTTGGACATTTTTTTTCTCCCCCTAGTGTCCAAAACCCATTCACGTCAATGGTAGTTGCATAAACCTTTTCATTCGACACCAGAAGGATATAAACCAAGATAGGCAGACACTAGATGAGGGTTTAGCAGCTAGCATGCTAATCGTGCAATGTCAAGCAAAAACGAAACCTGGTGCTAGTGCAGAATAAATGTTGATTCCTTTTTAAACGCTTCGCAAAGATCATCATTTCTACTTGGTTTGTATCCTTCTAGCTTTAAGGCTGACTTAAAAATAAAAAATAAAAACAAAAACTGAAGGGACCATTGCTATTGGACAGATCAATCTGCATAGCAAGTGGAAGACAAAAGGACTGGACACTGACCCACTGCAGAGGGCGAATGATAGGACATCACTACACAGATAGTTGGCACAGAAAGGGTTTTTTCTTCCCCTGTAGAGTGATTTGCTTTAACAAATAAACTAAAAAGTCCATTCAACAAGTAGTGTCAGGTGTGATGAACTGGAGCTCTAACCTAGTGTTGTACAAAGTTTAGGTATGGAATGATCTCCAAACATCTGGCAGTTAGAGTGACTGTCACTCTGCAGCAAGCCAACCTCCCCGCTCCCACACACACACACACACACACACAGTTTACAGATTCATAAGGCTACATGGTAGGTGCCAGAATTTGATCATGATGCACAGTTAGAACATGACAGGACAACCACAGTGTGCTTAGGGGGGCCCAAAGTTTGACATATGTCACTCAGCTAAGTGGCTAAAGCAGGAAGGGGTAGAGAGTGTGGGGGGGTTGGTACTGAAACACCAGTAATATAGAGTCCTTTAACACCCCCACACTTCCTGCAAAAAGGCAACTAAGATTCAGGCAGCTCCAATGTCTGGCCACCAAAATTTGGTTTATAACAGTTCAGAACCATGATGAAAGCTCCGATCTAAACACTTAACATGTTTAAAGACAAGGTAGTGATTTAAATATAAGAGTTTCTGACTCTGGAGAAGACAACATGGAGGACATTCTGAGGGTCAGCGATCAGTCCAGGTCAGGAGGTGGAAAGAGATGTTAGTTTGTGGGGGGAGGGAAGGTGGATTGTTGCGGGTTCAGTTTGGGCCGATCTGTAGCAGCATGGCTTAGAAGCGCTTGGGTCCCCAGGGGGAAGCCTTTGCTTGTACTGGAGCTCCGAAGCTTGGGAAATCTTCAGAGCTGCTCATGTCAGGAGCCTTAAGAAAATTAAAAGTGATAGATGCAGAACATGAGGGGGAGAAAAACGCCAAAGTGTCTGATTACAGCATCAACCCTGTGGCTAAACTCACTTTCTCATTGCCCGTGGTCCATGGAGCCTCCCTCACCACAAAACCTTTGGATGGGCCGCGGTGGTCATCCATAGCAGCGGCGCTACCACCAGGTGGCCTCATGTAAGCCATCTTTGCATCGTTCTCAACAACGTCCGACATCTGACAGAAATCAGAGGGAATTAGTGACAGACAGGAGGACATTTCTGCTGAACACAGGATGGTTACTTACATATTCCTCTTCCAGGTTAAGGAGATGATCAATGGCTTCATCCACGTGTTCAGGGCGTCCGATGACCGTGACCTGGTTTGGGTCGGCAGCTCCGCTCTGTGGAAACCTGAGATCAACCTGAAAAACAGCATGGTATGTCAAACTACGGACTATGTCAAAAGTTTTGAACAACATTATAGTTTGGTTAAAGAAAAAAATGGACTGTTTGTTTAACTTTTATTTAAAAAAAAACTGCATCAAATGGTTTTTCTTTCCTGTTTTCTTAATTCCTGGCTACACCTGTCCCGTTTCAACTCTGTTAGGATTCCAAAAGTTTCCACTTGCTAAAATGCCCCCAAAAAAGAGCTATTCTTTTAAATTACCTTCTTTAAAGTCACAGGTTTACATACGGATTACTGCACCTTTAAAACAAATCAGCTTAAGGCCAGACGATGTCATGGCTTTGGAAGCTTTTGACAGGTTAGTCGACATCACTGAGTTAATTGCAGGCACACCTGCAGGTGCATTTTTAGACACACCTCAAAACACGCCTCTTTGTGACACCTTGTGGTGGAAAACGAGACAAATCATAGTTCCTGCCAAATTGGTGGCTTAACAACAAAGTCATTGTTTGGCGTGGGCATCACAAAACCCTGTTTTAAAATCTAAATTAGGAAGAAAAATAAATGTGCGAACGAGGTGACCTACTAAACTGTGACTCAGTCAGCAGCCAACAAACTACCGTAGAAGATTCTAGAGGTAAAAAAAAAAAAAATCAAAAACATCTGACCCAAGTCATACGCTTTAAAAAGCAATGCTACACACAAAAAAGTTAATGTCAATCAAGTTACAAAAAAAACAGTTTATTCTGCTTTAATGGCAGACAGCAAAAGAGGAAAAAAAAGTTTATACATTATATACAAAAACCTGATTTTAAACTGTGTAATAGGAGATTATATTGTGACAAAAAGGCCAGAGGAAGGGGTAAGGAAAAAAAAACCTCATGCACAAACTCTAAAATTTGTAGCTCTGCACGTAAAAGCAGCCCAGGTAGCCTTAGTTTTTTTAATTTTAGAGTGTTTTTTAGAATGGATACGGTCAAATTTTGAGCTAGTGTTGAATCCTTTTGTCAGTTTTAACTGGGTCAATATTTGTCATCACACAAAACCCAAGAACCTAGCGTCATCAGGATGGTTTTCCCACCTTGCCACATGCTCAGGGTTTTACTGTACTGCTCAGTAGCTGAGGACACCAAACTGAAACCTGCCTGTGTGTTTGTTGACAGTATCGCTTCATTCTCCAGAGCCTCACCTTAAACTCGTCCATTATCTTGCGGATGCCTTTGCCTCGAGCACCGATGATGCGGGCATGGACCTTGCTGTCGAGGGTGATGTCCTCAGAGATCATCTCCTCCAGCTCATCCACAATGGCCTGGATGGCGTCTCGTGCAGCAATGGCGTTCTGCTCATACCCTGTGATGGTAATCTGATCCTGTTGCAAAGACAGCAGGTTTAGGTCATTTTACACTTAAGTGTCTGTGGTGATGAGTTTGATCTAGTGCAGAACAAAAAAAGGTTAGGTTTTTTTCCCCCTGATTGTTTGGAACAAGAAATGCATCCGTAACAAAGATCAAGTCGTGTGATCTACCTGGTTTTCATCATTCTTCTCTGGAAACTGGATGTTCACATCATGCTCTGTGCGGATGTTTGTAATGATGGTTCCCTTACGGCCAATAATTTTGGGGTGATATTTTGGGTCCACAGTGATGGTCAGCTTGAAGCTCTTGAGAGCCTGCAGAGGGTTGTTATATTGCATCAAAGTTAGTTTAAAAGAATTTTAAAAAGCAAACTTTCAGGTCAAATGTTAGATGATAGAACTCAGATTCAAAAAGGTCAATGATCAGAACATCCAGCCTAAACAAGATTGGTGCAGCTGAGAGAATTTGAGTTGTAAAAGAACAAATACCAACCCGATTCTCCTGCTCGGCCTGCAGCTCTTTGACACGCTCCAAAAGGCCTTCTTTGGCACGGTCAAGGTGGGTGGCCAAGCCAGTGATCGCTATTTTATTAGACTGCAACTCAGGAGCAGGCACTTGAATATTTACCTGGGAGCAGATGGAAGGAAAATAAGACTGGCAACCCGAGGAGAAGAACAAATACAGATAAATTCTAACAAACCTCAAATTCATCCATCATCTTGCGAATTCCACTTCCCTTTTGTCCAATAATGTATCGATGAAGCTCAAAAGGCACTTCCACCTCAATAGTGACTGGAACTAAGGCCTGAAGAAGGGGTGGAGTGGAACAATTAGTCGGTTAAAAAGCAACATTTGAGCTAGAAAACGACCTCGGTCGGCTCCGACCTTCAACGCCTCCACGGCAGCCTCGCAGCGCTCTTTACGTCCAGAAATCAAGATTACGTCACACTTTTTAGGGGCATTTGGGTCAACGGGTTCCTTCACGTCACCGTTCGCTTCTCCGTTCTCCTGAACAGCAACTGCAGGAGATGCTGTTAATAAAAATAAAATGAATTTCATGCACAAGGGGAGAAAAAAAAATTATAGCCGCTTAAATATTGAGGTGCTAGAATTTTTATTTGTTAAAAATGAATTACGAAAACGTGAAAAAGGCTGACAGTTTCCCAGATTACCTTGTGGGTCCTCACGTTCTGGAAACTTAATCTGCACATTGTGATCTCTGGTGATCTGCTGAATTCGACAGCCTTTGGGACCCATGATGGACCGATGGAACTTTTGGAAAATCACACACTCCATGGTCACCTGGGCATCCTGGTAGATTAAAATAAATAAAAGATAAGTAAAAATTCAAGCACAAAGAACCAAGCTAAAACCAAAACCTCTCCACTAACCAAGTCCTCGATGATCTCCTGCATGCGCTTTTTGGCCGCTTCCACGCACTCTTTGGCTCCTTTCAGGGTGACCTTCTCGCTCTGAGAGCCCGTGCGGGGGAAGCTCACCATGACGCCGCCATATTCGTCGGCAAGGTCCCTGAGGACCTGACCACGGCGAGCCACAAAGTAGCGATGGTGCTTGGGGTCAACGCTCATGGTGTCCTCAACAATATTGTCCTGCAACAAGTTTCAAACGTGGGAACAGAAAATACATGAATTGCCTTTGGTCTAGGTCACATTTAAAATCTAAATAGAATATGAATAATACCAGGCTTTTGATGAGCTCCTCGAGCTCCCTCTGGGCTGTGCGCACAGCTTCCTCCGTGCCGACCACAGTGATTAGTTCCTGGTCTTTGTCCGCTGCAGTGGGGAAGATGATTCTGGCTCCGGTGCTGTCACGAACCTTACGGATGTTCCCACCACCTTTCCCGATGAGAAACTTGTGGTATTCTGGCTTTGCATGCAGCTCTGCAGTGAAACTCTTGGTTTGCTGAAGAAGAAAATTGCTCAAAGTGAAGTTATCACGAGGTCCAAATCCACGCTCTGAGCTTTACATTTTTAAAAACAAGATGGGAAATTATTTTAAACTTTTAGAAAACAAAAAGACAGTACATTTATTGAATTTTAAGAACACATTCTGCTCCCTCTCTTTGCCATCTTTTATGTCTTATACATGTGACTTGGGTGTCAAGAATGACTAAAATCAATCGTTTAAAAAAAAAAAAAAAAAAAAAAAAAAAACAGCTGTCACAATCATGCACAGGAATTCCACAGATTGGGACTTAGGACAAATTAAGCAGAGCTTTGATCTTGTAGCCACCCCGTACTCTTCACATGGTTGCCAGTTAAGCGGTGTCAGCAGAAGTTCATGCATTTTTTTTTTTTTTTTAAGTCGTTTGCACAAACCTTCTCTTCTGCCAAGGCAAGCAGTTGCTGCTTTGCCTTCTCCACATCCTCCACGGGGCCTCTGATGGTGACCTTATCAATCCCTGAGCCCTCAGTGGGAAAGTGGATGTGCACGCCGCCGCACTCCTCCATGACAGAGCGCACCAAACGGCCCTTTGACCCGATCAAGGAGTTGTGCAACTTCGAGGGGATGGACACATCCATTTCTGTGATATTGGCCTGACGTAATAAAAACACTAGATTTAGTATAAAAAAGGGCATATCAGTGGAAAAAGTCAAAATTCTTTGGAACCAACCAGCTGCTTCTGAATGTCCAAGATGCGGTTGCGTGCAGCCTCACAGTTTGCCTTCTTCCCAGTAATAACGATCATCTCAGAGTTGCTGTTCTCTGTAGGCAGGTCAATCTTAGTGTTCGTTTCCTCTCGGATCTAGAAAACAAACAACTGTCAAGAAAAGCTTTTCTTTTTAAAAGGTTAGCAGTGCAAAATAAATATGAAGTACCTTCTTGATGTTTGAGCCTCCTTTTCCAATGATGTTTCTGTGAAACTGCTTGAAGATGGGAACGGAGACAGAGTAGCTGTTCTCAACCTGATCAAAAGGAGGTTGAGGGGTCAACGCTCAGCTACTAGACAAGAAATTACATACCAGTGGTGTTTTAAGAGAAGAAAACGAAAATCCAACAAAGTTTACCATTTCAGCAACTATCTTCTGCATAAACTTGGAGCATTTTTCAACCTCTGTCTTTGGGCCTCTAAGTTGAACGATGTCACTTTTCTGTGCTGGGTCGGGGAAATTGATGATTACCTGAAACAAGAGTCATTTAAGTCAATAAGTTCACTCCAAACTAAACAATCATGCCAACTGTTGAGTTTATTCTTATAGAATCATACATTTACATACCTTACTCTTGTATTGTATCATATGATTCTAATCACATGTATCAGATGTGTGTTTATATCTTGATTACTTTTGTTTTACTTCATTTGTTCTTTCCATGTACCATTAATCAGATAATCAACAACAACATAAGATACTCTGCAGCATGGAGGATGAATGTGTGTATATGTGTGTGCTGATAAAGTGCCCAGTATGGGGGTGAAAGATGGTTGTGTCTGGATGTAGGTGTTCCAGCCAAATTGCGGTACCACAACTGATCCAGTGGGAAAGGAACCACAATCAGAACCTGCCGAACCATGAGTTATGCCAAGTCGGGTTCAGGGAGCAACCGCAGGAGGAACTTTTGAGAGGTTTTGTTATGACATGATAATCTTATGTTTTATCACCACTTGGAGTTGTCAGAGCCGTTTCCCCCTCCCCTTTTTCTCTGACAACTCCCATTGTATTCAGGGCATCCCTAAATTTATTAAAAGAGGGTGATCGGCTGTGAGCCCTCAGAGCTCAATCAGGGCCTGTGGTCTTCACTGCTCTGGCTGATCTCTCCTCATGAGAAAAGAAATCTGTCTCACTTTGTCTTTCTTGATGTTTACAGTTGTTTGAACCTATCACCAACCAAATTAAACAATCGTTTCCAACTGACCTCTGGAAATTTATCCCGCACTTCCTTTATCTTCTCCCCTTTTTGGCCGATGATGGCTCTGTGAAAACGCTGTTCAATTATCAAGTCCTTTGTACGCTCGTTCTCCTGTCAAGTCACAATTTGGGAGTGAAGCACAACACCATGGGAAAAAAAACAGAAACAAACATACCCGTGAACTTAAATCTGTACAAACCATGCGTGACGCGAGCTCTAGCAGCTCCTTCTTGGCTTCCTGCACTCCTTGGGGATCCCCCTCTATACGAATGAGGTTGCTTTTCTCGTTGTCAGGGGGGATACGGACGGTCACCTTGTGCAGCTCTTTGATGCGGTTGACTACAAAAGGAAAAAAAAACATTGATTCAATACTGTTAAAATATCTACACAGACAAGATGTGGTGAAAACACACTTACTGTTAACACCGCCTTTTCCAATCAGGTGACGATGAAATTTAGGATCCACAGTGATCTCCGTGTAGTCCATACGGCTTACCTGTTAAGACAAATAATTGACACAAGTTTACATTTTATTGCACAAGCTCTATAAATGAAGCCATTTCAGTCATTTTTAGTTTCCACATTGGAATAATCTAGTCTACTGTGGACTTTAAGGCATCCGACCATGTTCCTCAAGGTACATGGTCGGATGTCGTTACAGGCCATTCAGTCCTTACACAAGCAGTGCAAGAGTTTGGTTCACATTGCTCGCGGCAAGTCGACCTCATCAGTTTGGGAGTTGGACTCCAGCAGGGCTGGCTTCTCAATGTCTGCTTCTGTTCTTAAGTTATGGACAGAATTTCTCGGTGCAGCCAGAGGGACTCTGGTTTGGTGGCCTCAGGATTCCATCTCTGCTGTTAGCAGATATTGTGGTCCTTTTAGCCAGCTGTTTGCAGCCAAGTGTGGCTGGAATTAAATTCAGCACCTCCAAATCTGTGGCCATGATCTTTAGTCAAAAGAGAGTGTATTGCTTTATCCAGGTTGGGGGGTGAGGTTCTGTCTCAGGTGGTGAAGTTCAAGCATCTTGGGGTTTGGTCAGCAGTGAGGGAAGAACGGACAGAGAGATTGACGAATGGATCAGTGCAGCTTCTGCAGTATTGTGGACTCTGTACCAATATGTTGTGATGAAGAGAGAATTGAGCTCAAAGGCAAAGACTCGTTTACTGGTTGGTCTACATTCCTACCCTCAGCTATGTTCATGAACTCTGGCTAGTGACACAGAGTGAGAGCGCGGATATAAGCGGTCGTGTTTTCTCCACAGGGTAGCTGGACTCTCCCTTAGATACAGGTGGTGGTTCAAGGATCTGGTATGGATGCCTCACTAGGGAGGTGGAAGAGGTGGCTGGGGAAAGAGGTCTGGGCCTCCCTTCTCAAGCTGCTGTCCCCCCCCAAGACCCAACTCTGGAACAAGTGGAAGGTGATGAATGGACGCACAGAATATTGGAATAATTTTGCTTACCAAATCTGTTACGATGACTTCAATCTGACCCTGAGCCATTTGTACGTCTTTGGTTGGACCCTCCAAGGTGATCCTATCTTCTCCTTCAGTAAACTCAATGTGCACCTATTGTCAAGAAAATAAAGTTTAACTACAGTTACGACAAAAACAACAACAAAAAATAGTTTTTACTTTTTCTAAGAGTTTTAAGCTGATCAGACCTTGGGCATTTGCTGGGTGATCTTTGCCAAATTCTGCCCCTTTTTGCCAATAATGAAACGATGAAGCCAAGAAGGAGCTGAGACCGAGGAAACAGTGTAACTGTTTGCCTGAAAACACAAAACGAGTTTCATATTAATGATCGCTCTCCTCACCTCTGTATAAAGAGAGAGTGATGTCCAAGCATGAATTTACCTTGGCATAAACTTCAGTGAGAGCCTGACCCAGACGGTCCGGCTCTCCGCGAAGGATAACAGTTTCTGAGCCGTTGTCAGAAGGTGGGATCTCAACCGACACGCCAGTTCTATCCAGGATCTCTTGCAGGGTGTTTCCCTTGGGGCCGATCACATATTTGTGCTGGGATTTCTTCACTTCCACTGCAATGGTGGTAGTGTTCTTCTTCTACAACAAAAAACAGATTGACACATACTTAAAAAAACCAAACATACATACACACACGCAGGTTGTTTTCAGTTGTGTTGTATATAAAGTAGGACTTCAAGGCTTGGTTTGAATGCCTTGTTACTGTATTGTTACTGTAGCGCCACTCTTTCACCCCAGTTCTCGTTACGGGGAAGTCTCTTTAAATGCAAACGAGGCACTTCACATCTTCCCGTCCACTCTGTTCGGCCATTTTTGGAGTTTGATAGCAGAGATCTGACAATCTAACAATGAATATTATTCATTTACGGTATTATTTTTTTAAACTAATTTATGAAAAGATGTCAACAACTGAAGACTTGTCGAGCCAGCCTTGCATGTTCGAGCCAGAGTGAAAGGCGATTAAGACTTGCCCAACCTGCAGAACTGCTGACTCATAGAATTGGTTAGCCGGAAGTCAATTACCTTTTCCAGCAGTTCTGCATCAAATACTGTGACGTTATTTGAAAAAGAAAAAAAAAGTTGAATTAAAAATGTAATAGGGAAAAGAGAAAACTGAATTATTTGACCCAAACAGAATGTAAAGATATCTACGCAGCACTGGGTGAGACTAAACTTTTTTGCATTCCTAGAGACTCAAAATACATGAATTTAAGGGTTAAAAAAAGTGGAATTTAGAACAGTGGTTTTTTTTTGCATACCTTCTCTTCATAAATCTTCTTGATCATAGCCACAGCAAGGGCCACCTGCTCCTTTTCCCCAGTGATGACGATCTCAGTCTTATTTACGCTTGGCGGTGGGACATTAATGCGGGCACCCGTTTCCTGCATCATCTCCCCTACCAGCTTATTGTAGGCACCAGTAATGAAGGGGTGGTACACCTTATCAATGTTCACCCTCTCCACAGCACGCTTGTCCTAAAAGATAAATACACAAAAAAGCAACAGCATTTTAAAAACTTGCATTTAAAACATAGCATCACATAACATGTACGTGACGGTTTAGGCCACATTACCTGATCAGCAGAGATCAACAGGATCTCATGCTTTGCCTTTTCTAGGCCCTCCTTCGTACCAGAGATCTTAATCTGGTTGCTGGGGTCGTCAGGTCGTGGGATTTGGATTTTGGTGGCGGTTTTGAGCTCCAGCTCTTGAAGTTTCTCCCCATTTTTGCCAATGACAAAACGATGGTGCTCCTTAGGGATGGCGACAGTAGCTGAAGCCTGTTGGGATTGAAACGGTCATCATTGCAATACATGAACAGGTTTCTGAGTTACAATAGAAACATACTTGAGTCTGCAGTCGGGACACAATTTCCTTCCGGGCCTTCATCACAGATTCCAGCTTTCCGGAAACCATGATGGAGAGACCTTGATCTTTTGCCAAGGAGAGCTCCAGGTGGGCTCCAGTCTTCTGCATGATGTCAACACAGACCTTTGCTTGGTCTCCTTCCCCAAACTGAGTGATGTCCTTGTACTTGCGCTCCTCCAGCGGCACATGGAAAACCTTTGACACATCAGCGGGGGAAATGTCAGCAGTGATTTACAATAGCAGGATTCAATTTTAGGCAATTGTCAATGCAAGAAACAATTTCTGAGCAATATTTTAACTGGAATATTCTGCTTTTATGAAGTTTTCATAAATTTAAAAGACTGAGCCAACAACTTGAACTTTAGCGTTGAGTGTCTTGAAATGTGTAGCATTTGTTTAATATTTGGCTGCGCTAATTCAAAACATTTTTATAGAATTACAACGTAGAAAACAGGACACTGACACAAATGAAAGATAGAAAGGAGGACTTATCTGAAACATAAGTCGTGTTCTTTTTCGAATGAATGAGAAATGCGTTTGTTCCTTAACTACAGTGTGCCATTTCATTTAAATGTGAGTAGATTCAACTGACTTGTCAATTCAAAATCAAATTCAAGGAAAACCTTGCAACAATTGGGCTTATTCTACAACAAACAGCTTAAACAATCACCTGTAAATACATTTTAAAATCATAAAAATACCATTTTATTATTCACAGATACAACTGGGTAATGTCTAAAACAAAGCAAAAGGTCTCAGCATTCATCTTCAATAGATGTGACAAATAGTTTGACTAATCCGTTTACTGGATCTCTGCACTTGTATTTTTTGGGGGCAGGTGACTTCAACACTCAAGTCCTCCGTACGCTGACGCTCAGCAGCTGCAGGGACTACCCTCTTCCGATTAGATTTCTGAAGTTATTCCTGAAGTCCGCTGGAGTCACTCTCCCAGTCTGGAGGTTCTCAGCTCTTAGTGCTCCAATGATCGCTGAAGCCTCCACTAGCCACAGTTACTTTCTTTCCCCTTCTATGCCATCTGTGTGTAAGAGTGCACATCATTAACAAATTAAAAAAAAACTAATAGAGTACCTGGGTGATAACCGAAGACTTGAGAGGACGAATCTTTGTCCAAGCGTTGACGGTCTCCTGGGTTCCTTCAGGTGTAGCCGCTTTCTCAGGCAGAGGTGGGAAGGCATCCTTGTAGGTAGGAAGTTCCTCCCCATCCTCGCCAGCACCGGGACCTCCAGCAGCTGAGCACATAACAGGACAAATGAACCACTTGTTAAAAGAAAATATTTAAATGAATACTTCCTCAAATATTACTCCCTCCCAATAAATCCAGCCCAACCTTAGCCATCCTAATAATTACCATTCTTTTCCTGCAAGAGCCCACTGCGGTGCTCCTTGAAACTCTCCTGCGTAAGTACAGCGACTGAGCTCATGGTTGAAATCCCAAACTAAAACACAGAGTCCGAGTGTGCCACTGAAAGGAAAAACAGCTTGCGTTATAGTCGAACACTACAGCACAGAAGATTCACGTATGCTTTGAAAATATTTTTAAAAATATAAGTGGACAGATTTTTAGAAGGTGGTCTTGTGTGTGCAAACAATGCAGATGCCTCAGTAGTTCATTTTTAAACTTGCAGTCACAGCTCATCATTATTAAAAATTGGATTTTAACATCAACAGGAATGTAAAAGGCAGAACTCTGAAGTTAAGCACAGAGTTTACAGTGTACAGTTAAAAGTATTCATCCCCTTTGTTTCTAAAAATCAAGCTTTTAGCTTTAGTGGTGTTGGGGAATCTTTTGGACACCATTTTCGGTTGTCTGCGCCTACTTTAGCTTGGCGATGCCCTGAAGGCACCATGGAGATCTTTAAGGTTGCCAAGTCAGAGATTTCTGTCCACAAGTCCCCCCACCCACCCACTTCTGTAAACTTCATAAGCGGCGGACGGGGTGACCAACCGCCATTTATTTCATGGGCTTGGATGGAGGAGGTGGGTAGCAATTTTAGAGCTTCAGTATCGGTATTCACAATTGCTGTTCCCGGTCAGTCATTACATTTCATAAACGACGTCAGGTGACCGCAATTATTTTATGAAGCCAGAGGATGTCTTGATGCATCTCAATAATCAAGGTAAAAGAATCCAAAATGTTGAGTAGGTCTTCTGGATGGGTTCTTGGTTGAAACATTGTCTCTCCTCCAAGATGCTTCTTCAGTCTGAGGAGTTTCAGGTAAACTCAGCTTTATAAGCAGAACCTTCATATAGTGGATCAGCAAGTTTAACAAAGCTTCAAGGCTGAGCTTATCTGTAACTCAGACTGAAGAGGTCTCTTCGAGAAAAGACTGTTTTAACAAAAGAACACGTGCAGAGGACGTACAACATTTTTTTGACAAAGAATAAATGGCATTGTCTTGATAGGGGAGGCGGGTAGCGATCTTACAGCTTCAGTAACTTGTCCGCCCACCCATAATTGCCCCCCCATATGTAAAATTTGTAAAGTTATGCAAGCTTGTAAGTGGGCAGTTGATGTAAATTGGCCTCCTTTAACCCCACTTTTTTCATCACAATGTACTAGCAAAATCATCACAACTATATCATATCTGTTAGTAGATGTTCAAATCTAAGTCTTTATTTGTCCTCATTTATACCATTTCAGATAAGCTGATTCATCAATAAAGCCTACCTTAGATTTATCTGGAAAGATTTGCCAAGGCCTCAACATACTCACTAGAAAATAAGATAGGAGGAATTTTGAGTCACATTGACAGCCTTACAAAAGGCTCATTGTGAACTTTATTATCTTACTTTTGACAACAAAAAAAAACATTTATCGCTTAGTGATCACCTTCATCATATTGGCGACAGTGTTGAAGGCTGAGGACTAGCGCTGAATAAATAGATTAAACCTTCATAATGGAAAGAGGAAAATGTCTGACTATCAATGTTGAGTGGTGTAAAGTTGAGATATAATCCAGTGATTCCTCTCTGACAAAATTTTTAAAATCCTTTATCTGTATCTGCAAATTATGTCAAATTGCATAAACTCAACTGCTGTTTCAGTTCCAAGTAAATAAAGTGTGTTAACTGAAAGGGAGCTCTGTCTCATTTGTTTTTACTTTACAATGTTTGATGAAACTTGATACAACTAAAGAGACTCTCCACTAGTTGTGTCCGAGTGGAGGTATTCCAGGTAAACTGAATTTGTAAAAAAAAGGTGGATCCTTCTCCCTTGAAGTGCCTGAAACTATTTGGGATTTCCATCTACAGTGTCAACAAAATGTCCACCCATCCCTTCCTCTACACACTAGAGCTTTTAATTTAAGAGAAAACCCTCAGTGGGCTCCATTTTGTCAGGCTTTGTAAACAACTGCTGTGCTTAGGTCCAACTGTACCATCAAAATGTGAACATTAAGATTTTTTTAAAGGAACTAAAGTTTATAAGTCTTGTTTGTTTGTTTGTTTGTTTTTAAACAACCAGCGACCCGAGCTTGAGAACAAGAAGTTGTTTGAGAAGCTGGCAATGACATAGGAGCCCCACCTCTCTGTTACACAAACAGTAGAAAGAACACAAATTGTACCTGTGCCAGTTGCCTATTGTTACCTGAAATTAAGACACCAGTTCCTGGTTAAGTAGTGTTCTACTGAACTAGTTATTTCCTTGTGAAAAGGCAAGACTAGTTGCCACTTAACAGGCAGCAATTTCATTTGAGCTTGTCTAAAAAGGAACGCGATAGCTACTTTAGTTCAAGAAAGAAGTTTATGGAATCATTTTGATATTAAAGTTTCCAAAACAACTTCCATCTTTGTTACTTTTCATTCATGGTTTAAAATATTTTGGGTTTTAAAAGTATTCTGTACAAATGATTTTGTTTTAATGAAAAAAATAATTTAGGCTGTTGGAGAATTTTTATGTATTGTAATCACCAACCGTTTGTTCTTGGATGATGCCAAATAAGTTGTATAGTATATCATAACAGGCTTACCAGCTAAATGGTCAGTTACCAGATAATCCGTCCTGTAAAAATGCAAGTTCTCGTCAGCCTGCCAGCTTTTGCCTGAGAAGAGATAGAGGAATGCATTAAAAATAAAAAACTTCAACAATAAAGAGCCTAAAAAGTTATTCTCTGAATGAAACATTTTGGAGTAGTGTTTTTGTGTAACAGAGCTAAAATTGTTGTTTTTTAATACTCCCAAAAACAAAAAAAGTCAAGCTAAACAGATAAAACCATCTGAGAGGAAAACAGAAATAAAATAAAGTATTTTAATGACACCCCTGATCCTGAAAGAACTACTTTTCTGAATAAACATCCAACTTCTGCACAGACACTGGGCAACAAATCATTTTTATTAAAAGTTTGGAAATTGTTGAGACTGTTGTGGGTGAAGAGGAAAGAGGCCAAATGAAACATTGAACATGCATTAGTATGAGTTTTCTGTAAAAGACATTTTCACTTTGCTTAATTAACCAGCCACTAATCTTAGTTTCTCAGTGTTGATCAGTATGGGTTAGGATTAGCTTCAATTTCAAATTACCATTATACATTTAAAATAAAAATTTAAATGCACGTTAAGTAATTTTTAAAAAGGTACAAATAAAGTCGTGTCTTTTCCGGCCTCAGTAAACTGTAAAACAATGAAACGAGTAAAAAGCCATGTAGCAATGAAACCTTTGAACTCCAACAGTATAATATGGTCGAAGAGAAATGCCGAATTATAGCGGATTTGTGTCAAAATGTTTGGCTTAAAACAGCTTGACATGACTGCAGTTTCGTCAGCAGCTACATTGGTTACATGTTAGAACTAACAAAATTATTTAAAAAGGTTGATTTTTGGTTGAAAGCTCAGCATTACAATGCTTTCATTCGGTTGACAACGTGCAAAAGAGCAGCTAACAAGTTGGTTCACAAAACAAGACAGTTTAACTCGTATTTAGGCTTCATGCAGCCTGACAACCTTGTGAGGTCCCCCCCACCCATTACAACTTCAAATCCCATTTTACAGACTTAAGTAGCCAGCTAATAAGATACTAGCTGACAGCTGCTAACACATTACCGAGTTAATGCTAGCCGCAGCTAGCCTAGCTTTAAAAACTAAAATGCACTCGGACAAACAAACAATATATCTCTGACAGTGATAAAATGTTTAAAAGCGGTGTGTGTGTGTGTGTGACGTCAAACAAGACATATACAGCAAGGCGGCGTATTAGCTCAAAACATTGTTAAGCTTATTAGCAAACTTGCTAAAAACTTTAACAGTAGTGTGTGAGGCGACTATGTGACACGTAGCTCTTCGGCTAATTTAAGTTAGCTCGTGTCACTAAAAAGAAAAAAAACCCAGCTCTTCCATAACTTCCAATTAGACCTTCAATGTTTTTTAACAGTCGCAATCAGTTTGTTTGAAGTTGTGTTTTTACGATTGTGATCGCACCATTTAGACAGGGTTTATTCGACATCAACACGCTTACTAAAAGTTGAAGAGCAGCGCGGCTAGCGAGCTAACGCTAGCTTCCATCACTGCTCGCCAAGTCCACGTAGGCACACAGCTGAGACGGGTTAAAATGACACGGAGTCAGGCCAGAACATAATGTAACATTCACGGTCCACAAATAAGCTGTCCGACAAACGAGTACCTGTATGACTTACAACGCCTTCAGTCAAAGTCATGTCTTACAGGAAATGATTCGAATTCTGCGGTGGGGGAAAATACAAAACAAGTAAGTACTTACTTATTTTTATGTTCTCGTCTGCCCTGAAGGTGCAGAAGCTGAGATGAAATTCCACTGGCGAGAAGGTGGGAGTGAAGCCTGACGGATATATAGCGGAACCAGCCACCAATCATGTCCACAAACGTCACAACCCAGAATCCGGTTACAAATATTTCAGTGTCATAGCCGTGAGGAAGTTTTGAACCTTGATCACATTGTGTTTAATTAATTACAAGATAGAAACTAGTGTTGTATTTTCCTAGATTTTCCCAACTCTTAAAGTTAGGATGTGGTAAAAAAAAAACACGTGAAGAATGATTTTTTTCAAAGCAAAATACAAGTTTTAAAAAATTAATATTCTAACTTTTGAATAGGTTGAGTCATACCAGTTTATTACATGATATTTCCAACAACTGGATTTTGAATGCTAAGATGTGAATGACATAAAACTGCAGTTTTCTTCAAATGGAGCTGGGGTTATATTTTCTTCAAGTTTTATAGTTAAAATTGAGCTTAACTCTTCTGTGTCACAGGTCATACGGAAAAATGCTGTGGAAACACAAATGGGATCAAACAAATTTAATTGGCCCAAACAAGATGGCCTCTAGCCAATATACCTTATTGTTTAAGCCGTAATACAGACCTGATTTGTTTGCTCTAAACTGATTCGTGTTAAACTTTATTTTAAGATCATAGTTGAGATTTTTCATATGTCTTGAAGCTATAAATCTGCTTTTTGAGCTTGAGAGTGTATATTGTTTTGTAGTTACTAACTGCTTGATCATGTAATGATGTAGTAGTAATTGTAATTGACGCAGTAGCAGCTGAGAATCATTGACAATAATACTCTAATACATATTGCAACATCTCACAACATTAAATGACATTGCACATATCATTCACAAAATCTGACCAAAGTAGCTATAATGCCATCGTTTTTAACATAGAAAAATCTTAGTTTGAAACATTGGCATGAAAGGCATCAGGCTTTTTAAACCTGTTTTCTGGTAACGTGATTATTCGTTTAAGGTCTTTCACATAATTGAATTGGCCCTATTTTGCTTGGCCTTTGCTGAGTCTGATGAAAGCAATTAGGTAAGAGGGGAAAGTCCCACAAGGTCTTTGAGCTCATGTGTGTGTATGTAAACTAAAAACTGAAATTTGAACCACTATAATACCAATTTTCACATTATTGCAGTTATTCAAGGTTTAGGAAGTAGTGAAAATAACACGGTTAAATAATGTCATGGTCATTACCACTTAGATCTATTGCAAACATTCATTTTTCTGAATTGTCGCTGTTTTCTTCTTTAGAAACCAATTATATTAATTGTAGAAAAGCTTGTCAGTGATACAACCATAATAGTACACTTAACATTTTTTATGTAATATCATGATCGGCTGCCAGATATATGAGATATTAAATAGAAAATACAATGAGCTTAGTTTTGTCAGCATTTAAAACCAATTTAAGCTTATGCAGATGAGACCAAATGACATTAACAATGTCTTGTAAAAACTTAAGAAGCCCAAATAAGAGGATGAGCGCCAATAGATATTGTGGTGTTGTCTGCATTAAAATGATAGGAGGCATTTGACAAATTGCTACACAACTCATTGATTTAAATTGAGAATAAAATTGTATCAAAACAGAACCTTGTGGCACCCCTTTGACAACATCCAGAAAGCAAAAGGTCCTTCCATCTAAACACATCATGTTCTGTTGGTCAGATAGTTTGCAAACCAGGAAACTGCATGTTTTGATAAATCATTTAGGCAGTGCACAGCCTAAATAAAGCAGAAAGGATGCAAGGACAAGGTTTGCACGCACACAAAAAATCTTTAGAAACTTTTCTGTGCAGCTTTTTCACAGCAGTCAACATGGGAAATAGGCAAAGCAACATCTGGATGACCGAGAAAAGGTGTTGGAAACGAGCACAGTTAACATGATTAGGTTAAGAAACTGAAACTGAAAAAAGAGCTGGTTTCTACTATGAGAGTGTGATCTAAATTAAATAAAAATGTGCATTCAAAAGAGCCTAAAGAAAGAGAATTATACGTTTAAAATAGCCTACTGTCCTCAAGATGCTTCTGGAAGACTACAACAAGTAATCTAATAAAAAAGACTTGTTACAGAACGTTTTTAACTCTTTTATCTGACGAAAGGTTGATACACATTTTTAGGTCACATGACTTGATATTTTTATGTCTGTTTTATTGGGAGTTGTATGCAGGGCCAAACTAAGGTAAAGCCAGGAGTCGGGTGCTCAAAATGCCACAGTTAAAACACAAGAATGTCTCTATTTCAGTCAATTATGCAGCTCCTGAGCTCAAATTTGATGAGGTAGTACCTGAGAGTAATCCCTATCACATTTTTTGAACACTAACTGAACTCTCAAGATCTTTAAACTTTAGTATACAACTTAGTTAGCGATGTGCATTACTTCAAGGTATGTACTTTAAAAAGCACTATATTTATTTTACGAGTTAAAATGTCATTCCATCTGCAGACACATAAGATTTTTCTTCCTTTTTCTGCTGAGTGGTTGAAGCGGCGCTTGTCATGGTTATTTACCAAGCTGCCAGTGAAGCATGTTCCACTTTGCATATTTCAGGCATGTGTTCTGTTTTTCTTAGTTTTCATTTTTCTGTTCTGAGTTTCAGTTATTTTAATCTTTGGTTTCTGTCACTGGTCAGTTTGTAGTACTCAGAGAACAATATGTGTAATTTATGTTCATATATATTGAGGAAAATGGAATAGAGAGTGTAAAAATACTACCACAAAATGTGATTCATTGTTCTTTCTGATTTAATATATACAGATGCACCACATTGGACAGGCTCGGTCTATTACAAGACCATCTGTCAAACTAACTCCATTACACACAGGCTCTGTGAGGAGGTTCTGGGCTCATTGAGGGTAATGACTACAGATCAAACGATTTAGTCAACTGACCACCCCTCACTGCTGTATTTAGCAACCATTTCTTCCCACTAGGGCTCTTTTATATAATCATCAAAAAACTAAAATAAATAAAAGTAGAAAATATAGTAGGCAATACATTTCACAGAACAGAACAAAGCAAACATAAATCTGTCAGCTGAATGATTTTTGTGAAATTAGGCATGCTAAACCAAAAATGATGAATGAAATGAATGATGGGGTTGTGTTAAACAGACACAGCTTCGTGACAGACCATCCACTCCCATTGCATGCTGGGAATTGATTCATTTTTATCCATTGATCCGTTCATCTATTATCTTAACCCGCTTCTTCCTTTCAGGGTCACGGGGGTCACTGGTGCCCTTATCCAGCGGTCACAATGCGAGGGGCAGGGGTTAACCTGGACAGGTCACAAAGTCCATCCCAGGGCCACATAGAGACAACCATTCACAATCCTAACACAATTTAGTTACCAATTAACCAAATATTTGAACTCAGCTTAGCTTTATGTAGCACTTTTCAAATACAGAGGTGACATTTTGAAAGCAAAAACTAAAGATAACATAAAATCAAAAATAGAACATGAAAAAATATTAAATGATTCATTTAATAACAGTAATAACTGAATCAAAGCACATATACCAAGCTGATGCACAAAAATACACAATCAAATCATTTTACCATCTCAAAACATCTACAATCTTCAAAACTTTGTATTAGTTCACGCACTCACAGTTATTGTTGACATTGTCATCAGTTTGTTGTCAGCATGAACATGAACTGGGAGGCTTTTAAGGCAACAATCATGTTCGGACTAGCGTTTAGCTCATCAGTCTTATTAGACTTCAATTTTTTTACTCTAAACTTAGTCCTTTCAAAAAACTATCTACAACAGGTAAGATAGTAATTGTTCATAGCTTTTACACAAAACAGCCTTTCAAAGTGGGTTAAATAATGCCTTGAGTTTTGTTTTCTGTATTAAACTAACATAATCATGTCTACGTTTGAATATTTGAATTGAAAAATAACCTTAAGGTTATTTACATAAGTATTTCTCATGAACACTACGTTTTGGTAAAGATGGGCTAATTGAGCGTTTCTGTCTCAACGTGTTCGTCTGCCTAAAATACGCCAGTAGGGGGCGCACTATTACAATGTAGAAATATTTTACCTTTCCACAACCACAACTATGACCTTTTATGTTTAAAGTTCTGCTTGTGAAACTTTGGACCTGGATTAAAATACACACAAAGTAGACCAAAGTGTCTCATGCATTATTCATGTTGTCAAAAATATCGTTTTTTTTCTTTTAGTTCTTTCAATAAAAACCTCAAAACACATTAAAACTATCCACACAAAACAAACAGTTAAGTTCCTCGTGCCTGAGAAATAAACATTTTCGAACCTTCCGTTCCGTTTAGCTTCTTGTGAAAAATAAAACGAGACGTGCTTTGCTTTCCTTCCAGCCACAGAAAAGCTATTTAAAGTAAAGGAAGGTAAATCTTCGCTGCAATCCCCTGGCCACATCTAAGCCAATCGTAGCGCGCACGCGACTGTTTCTGCCAATCAGGGAGCAGCCTGAGTTCTCGCTCACTTCAGCCAGCGACGACGACCATGGAGCGGAGCGGAGGTTTCCCCCGTGCTACAAACTTTTAACGTTTTTCTACCACTTCGGCCATCAACGGTAAGTAGGAAAACCTCTATGGGACGTTGCTGTGTTTGGCCCGAACGAAGGTGACTTTTCCGGGGTGCTAGAGCTCCGTTGTGTATTCAATCTTCGGCTCGGTACACTTCGGTGTATTTATGGACCGAGTTGTCAAAACTAAAATCAAGCCGTAGTTTAGATATTTATAATGTTCCGTGTCGCGCTTTTTTTGTTTTGTATTTATTTTCTCTGACTTAAGAATGTAGTTCGCAACAAACAATCACATCTTACTGACCAAGACCGGCCCCACACGCAAAAAAGTAGGAATGTCGTCTTTTAAAATGATTTTTTGTGCTTCTTGTAATATGTAGTTCACAGAAAAACACTAATACATATTTGTATATATGTCAACTCTGTTAATTATCTACAATGTGTGTCATAGTTTCTGTGATTCTTTCAGTTGGCATTAAAATATGCTGAAACTTAGTTAAACTGGAAAATTTAGCATTTTCTGTAAAAAAAAATCCAGTGTAAATGTTAAACGACTGCTGCAATTGATTGAAATAAAATGGGTAAAATGAGCAAAACAAATGCAAAAATCACAAAAAAAATGTCTGAAAGCTAAAACTAGCAGAGCAGTATCTAAAAGCTAAAACTTGCTTGAGAATAGCTAAAATCAAAAACAGCAGAACAGTTGCCAAAAACTAAAAATGGAGCAAGGGAGAAAAAAAAATCACACAATTTTTTTAAAGGATGCTTTTTTGTAAGAAAATATGTAAATAAAGGTAAAGAATTCAATAAATACCAAAAGTCACAGCTATAATGTCATGAATAAGCTGAACAGTTTGGTACCTAAAGCTTGCTGAAGTTACTTTAAAAAAAAGGAAAACTTTGCATTCGGATGAGAAGACTCCAAGTCAAATCTTTATCGTTTGTTATTTTGAAATAATGCATTATGTATTGTTTATTGGTTTTCTTTCTGTGTTCGCAGGAGTCGGCAACTTTGAAGGACTTATGGGGGAAATAGAGGGTTCGTACCGGGTCCTGCAGACCCCCGGCACAAGGCTGGGTGCCCAGTTCAATGCAGGGATCAGCACCTTGGAACCAGGCCAAAGCCTCAGCGGCAACATGGTGGTTAGCGGGAGCAAAGGCCATGGGCGAGGCCTCCAGATCCGTGTGCAGGGACTAGACGACTCCCAGGAGTTCTTTGACATGGATGTAAGTTGCGCCTCACACACCTGTTTTATTTACTCTGACATAAATGTGTTTGTGTGTTGCTCAGTGAGCTTTTGGTCTTGGATACCCTCCTTGTGAGTAGCTTGGGTTGGTGACAGCTGCCACATGGCTTTGGTGCTAAAATCCTCTCCTACTTAAGACTTCTTACTCCTTGAACTTGGCGTAACTCACCGCAGCACTTTGGCTTTGATTTCTGCTTTTAGTCTGAGAGGTATTTTTGTTCTCAGTAGCTAGATATAACAACATGTTGATAGGTTGCTTCTGTTTTCTTTCTTATAGATCAACCCCCAGTGAAGGTGACACCCTGTTGACCCATGTGTGTGTTAATTTGTCTGTAGCGTTAGTAAAATATCTCCTGAACCACCCGAAGAGTTTTAATTAAACTCTAAAAAAGTAATAATTGAATGCACATCTACAACTGACTACCTTTTAAAATGCCAACACAGCTAAACAACCTTAGTCACACAGAAATGGCTGTAACTCAGTTTTATAGATACTGAGCTAAGATTTGGTGTGGTAGTAGCTATGAGTCATTAATACACAACACAGAGTTCGAGTTTAAAACTCTGACTTGCATTCTTTTAAAGGTTGCAGGACCTTTATTTCTTTACATGATTTTCTAAGA
Source organism: Millerichthys robustus (assembly GCA_034783495.1). NCBI lineage: Eukaryota > Metazoa > Chordata > Actinopteri > Cyprinodontiformes > Rivulidae > Millerichthys > Millerichthys robustus. The sequence continues at coordinate 17,710,957 of JAVKLF010000083.1, forward strand.
TATTTTGGAGGATCAAAGAATGTGCTCAAAGTTTAAAACAAACCAGATACAACAAATAGATCAACAATTTTTGCTTTTTATCAACAGAGAAGCTGGTCTCTGTTTGATTTTAGCTGCTGGTTTTAACTAATTTAAATGATGTTTCTCTGGTTTCCTGTTGTTTCATGCCAACATGCAGCAGGCAAATAGGAAGCAATAAGGAAGTCACTATATCAGCACATGTTTCCTGCCCTTTTCCTGTGGAGAGAAGAATATCCAAACGCTGGTTTAAATGTGCTGTTCAGTGCTGGATTTATAGAGGTGTAGAACTGGAGCTGGAGGCTAATTGTGTTAGAATAAGGGGAGTATTTATTCTATGTATTTGTCCTAAATCCTCCATTAGTCCCTACAGTAACTGTTCTGACAGATGTAGTTTGGGAGCACCGCTGAGATGGACATTTTATAATCTTGTGCACCATATGTTGTTTCTAAGTCTTAAGCTAATTGTGTGTGACAGATGCAAGTTCAAATTGCAAAGAAGTGTGTATTTATTCCGCAGAAAGAGGTTTTAAGGTGTTTCTGCCTCTATGAGACACCTGAGCCTGGTCCGATGAGTGAAGTGTAGCTCTGCTCATAACGTGGATGTGAAGGAGGGGCTTCAGACAGAAATACATGGCTGCAAAAAGGGGGTTAAGGTCTTATTGTCAAGCAGACTTCACTTTGGCAAGAACAAGATGGCGCTGTGAGAGGCCCTGTTGTTCATCAACATTGCCTCGTATGTCTGTTCATTCATTCTGATGAGTCGTGGGCTGGTGGGAGAATAGTGATTTCTCTCGATGCAGAATGGCTGCTCGCTCACGTAGATCAGCGCTGAGTCTCATGCCTTTTTCTTGTCAAATTAAAGGCCTAGAGTTCCTTGAAGAAATGCTAGTTGCCTTCTGAGTTTTCCTGCCAATGTTTTAGACCAACATTATCTTACGATGAGAAATGACGGAGTTACAGCTGTTTTGGTAAAGTCTTCGTTATGCAGTTTTATGTCATGATGATGTCATGCTCAGAATATGTGTTGTGAATGACCCTCAGCTACTCCCACACTAAATTTGTTGTTGTTGTTAATGTGATCTCAGTATTTGTAAAACTGAGTTATAGACATTTTTTTTGTGTTGCCGTACATCCAATTATTGCTATCTAAAAATTTGATTAGGTTCTGTGATCAGTTCTTTAGATGTTTTACTAGCAAACAGGGTTGATTTTAACAATTAATGCTGAAGTTTTAAGCAAAGATCTCATGTAATGAGCAGCACTTTGAGGATGTGTTGGAACTCTCAGGCATGAACACAAAGTTTATCTTAATATTTATGAAACTAATTAAATTACAATCGTTGTTTTATCAGTTGATATGGGTTAGCTGTGGCGGCCATTTTGCATTGATTTGCCCCAAAGTATGTTCAATGATTATTCTCTAAAAGCTTCAATATAATTCAGGTAATGATGCACATGCTTAGTGTCAGTAATTTTCTATGCATTGTGGTCTAGATATATTTACTCCTACTTCCTGTTTGCTTTAACACACTTAGTCTAACAGTGTTGCTCTCAAACCATTTCAGTTGTGCTCTGCAGTCCCAACAATCACAATATAAAATATCAGAACAAATTTAACAATGTTTGTATATAGGGACAACTGAAAAACGGGTGTTCAGCACCTTGAATACAAGATATAGCTACAAATGTATTTTGGCTGTGTTGCCTAAGTTTTACACATTAGCAACCAGAAAAAAGTCAGTGGGCAAAAACATTATTGCTCTGCCCATATCAGCAGCAGGCAATATCTACTTCTATGATCCTAAATTACTAGGAGCCTATGGCTTGCGGTATGCTTCGGTATGGACATATGGTGGCGGTATTTAAAAATTATGATGATATATTAACTCTCTGGAGCCTAGTCACGTGACTTATTTAAATCAGTTTTAATTTGTGGCAAAAGTAGAGACTTCAAACATGATACAGTTATTCAATTGTGTAGATGGATCAAAGAAAACCAGAGTTATGATAAATGGTGTACACCACGTTTTTTGTCCTAAACATAAACTTATTTGATGCGAGGTGTAGCAGCAGGCAGAAGAAAACACGGCAGTCTCATGAAAAAAAACAGCTCAATCTGCCATCATTTTCGTCCTCTCAAGCTGAAAAGGCATCCCCCCAATTTCCTTCTGACCAAGGTTATTTAAGAAGTGCCAAACATTCTAAAAGAAGAAGAAAATTAAAAGACGCAAAACTTGAACGAAATTCGGTGGCAATGGAGATACTGAGGAAGCGGTAGAAAGTAACTTTATCCAAATATTGATAATGTGGGATATTCACAGTGATTGTGGCTTAGATCACATTTCTTCTAATTATTAGATGTGTAAAAAAATATCAGTACACTTAAATATTATGATATTTAATTTCCTGATATTGTATTGATTCTCAAAATCGCTATTGATTTTTTATTACGTAAGATGTAATGGATGGATGTTGCAAGAAAAAAATGTGAAAATCAAATGCAGTTCTCACTGTTCTACAGTGTTCTTCTGACTGCATAAAGAAGCTGCATTTAATAGAATGTTATGCATGTAATGCGTGGTGTGCTATTTAGTTCTTTAAAAAAGTTAGTTTTAGTTTTTTGGGAGAAAAAATGATCCATACATCCTTGCTTACAGTATCACAATATATTGTATTGTGACCCCTGTGTCGTGATATGTATCATATCACCAAATTCTTGTCAATACACAGCCCTAATAATTACAGGACTTGAGTTGCTCAGCTACCATAAAATGTACAAAATTAATCACCTGTCATTTACTGCAAGTATCAATTAATCTATCACTATAATGGTCTAATACTCAGAGGGAAACCTTGTTGTTCTCATGTTCTCTTAACTAGAGTTTTTTGTATCCCCTGTGATAGTTGTGAATGATGGAAACTTTCCATATGAGAGACTGTTAAAACTTATGCAGAAAAAGTCAGACATACAAGATAAGGGACATGTCCTTTGATCTGTTGGCGTTCGTCACACTTACCTGGCATGGCTCAATGTCAGCGGACATTTGCTTTCATGGCTCAGATCCACAGGCTCCGCCCACATTAAGTGCAGGAGAAAGCTCAGCCTTGTGGTTTCTGGACAGGGGAGGAAGGCCCATCAGTTCAGGGAAACACAGGCTCCTTTTATCCAGCACAGTCAGCCTTCGCTGGCCTGAACTTCCAGCCTAAAACCCTTTTTTATAAAATAAAAAAGGGCCAATAGTAGGATATGAAATGTAGCTGTGGGAAGGAATCGAGCAGCTTTTGCTTTAGTGTCCACACACAAGCACATAAATAGTCGGGTTGACAAGAGAGTGGGTGTAAAGGAAGGGGAGCAGAAGTGAGAGACAATTTCTGGTGTGAAAGCAGCAGCACTCAGCGCCAGGACAAAGTTTGAACTGGGGAGGTGGGGGAGGGGACCCACTCGGCAGCGGAGCTGAAAGTTTCAGGAATTTCAGCCTGTGTCCTCTTGTAGAAATTACATTTAGTTTCCCTTTGTTAAAGCCACACAATAACTTTTGAAATATAAGAATATTGCATTAGTGCTGATTTTATTTTTGTTTAAGTATTCTCACAAAGAGGGATGTTGGTGAACTGCAAACAGTGTGAAAATAATCATGCAGTGTGTCTGTTAAACACTGTCTCATAAAAAGATAGTTTGAAAAAGTGTAGTTTGAGTTGAAAAGATAGATTTCTGTTTCCAGTGATTAGAGAAAAAAATCCATTTTCTCTCTTTTAGTTTAGATTTTGTTTTTATTTCACAAAGTCTGTGTTTGACGAACCCTTCACACTTGTTAAACAAATAACTCACACTAGGCATTTTCACAAAACACTTCTGTGAAACAGCTGTAAAGACTGCTATAGTTGTAAAGTCTTTTTTTTTTCTTTCCATCAGATTAAATCATAGATGTGTGGGTGGCTGCCAAGATGGGTACAATGAGGGCAGAGGAGGCTGACTTTAACCCCCATCACGCCTCAGTCCATCCAGAGATCATATTGCCACTTTAACAAAGTGCCTGGATTTCTACACTTTCTTTGGCTGTCAGTGTGTTTTATCTTCAGTGGATCATGGCAGTTAGGAGTGCTTAAGCCAAACCACCCCAGTGCATCTTCGTGGCCTGGGTCTTTTTTATATGTGATGCTAAATCTGATACATATCAAGTTTTCAAAGTGACTGCAGTTTGAAGAATCGTGTTTCATCCAACCTTTACATCATTGATGTAGTGGTGTACAAATTTTTTGAAGCTACCAAAAACAAAAATTTGAACAGAAAAGCCCATAATTTTGTCCTTTTCCCAGTGAGCTAGCAAAGTTTTTTTTTTTCTTTCCAGCTTGTAAATCTCAATATCCAAATATTGTTTGAGGTTTCCTCTTTAAAATAACATCAACTCCTTGATCCTCAGTTTGATGTGATGGGTCACAAATGTGTGATAGAAGGTTGTCTCATATTATTCTTAAGACATGACAAATTAACTGCAGTTATCCATTTTTTGAACTAAATATGAAGTTGTGTATCATTATCAGTCTTACCTCTGTAATAAACCTGTTTTTGTTGTTTAATCTTGTGACCTGGTGGCAGCACAAACCACATATGATTTCATCAAAATATTACCTTACCATTACACATGTTGACCATTTCAGCTGTGTTACTGCCCCACAAAGGACACCCCCCCCCCCCCCCCCCCCCCCCCCCCCC
>JAVKLF010000083.1:17739576-17755942 GCA_034783495.1 Millerichthys robustus
TGTGTGTGTGTGTGTGTGTGTGTGTGTGTGTGTGTGTGTGTGTGTGTGTGTGTGTGTGTGTGTGTGCGCGCGCGCGCCTGTTTGGATGGGACTTGCGCCAAGTCATTCCGCAGCAAACCCCCTGTCCCCTGCTGCAGAGGAGCATGATGCCCCCCCTTTTTGTGGGCCTTTTCCTTTGGGCCGCTTCAGATCAACTATAAACAACATCGCTCCAGATGAGTCACATTCCAGATGAGTTTTTGTGTTAACAATTATTTCCGGGTCAAGAAGCGAATTTTGTCTTTTTTTTTTTCTTTTTTTCTTTCCTTACAAAAGTGGAAGAGCAGCTGTAGTGATCCATGACTCAGTAAAAAGAACAGCCTGGTGTTTCAGTTTTCCTTTGTCTGATTTGTTGTGGTGGAAAACATAAGGGGCAGAAGAACAGAAGCAGCAGAACCAGTTCCTCAGCTTGTATTTTGTTACATTTAGTCATTTATCCTTCTTTTGGAGGGAAACAATACCTTGTATTTAAAAGAAAAAGTGTTGGAACCATTTTTGCGTGTGTGCGTGCCATCAAGCATTCCACTTTCTGGAAAAGTTTTTCTTTTGACAGAGAAATAAGATACTGTTTGTGTGTGTGTGTGTGTGTGTGTGTGTTGATGGGGGGGGTTCTGCTCATGCCAAAAGGACATGTTTTGGTAGAAAGTGTTTCACTTTCTTTTAACCTGAGAGAGCAATCCTTGTTTTGTTCCAATTTGATTAACCAAAGCACTTCTATATAGTGTTTTAATGAAACTTTTCTTCTCTTCCGTAGATTCGGTAGTCGACAATCCTCAGCTCTCGCCCCTCGCCTCCAAGGATTCCCTCTGCCTGTCGCCTTCCTTCCAGATGTCCACCCTCAGCCTGCCCAGCCAGGCCCCGTCTCCCCTGCAGAGCCCCATCCTGAGCGAGGTGGGCAGCACTGCCAGGCTAGAGGAGGAGGAGGAGGGCAGGAGGAAGGTACACTGCTTGCATGCCACCCTTCCAACCACCCCCCCCTGCCTCACAAGCAAAAATAATAGAGCACACAAATGGAAATTTCTTTTTCTTTTTTCCTGTAGCTTGGGAAGCTTTTATTTTGTAGATTTGGACTAATTTGTGTTTTGCATTTTCTCTGGATGCTTATTAAGTTTTGTTTGCTTTTATGAAACGTTTCTTCCCTACCTTAGCGATATCCCACCGACAAGGCCTACTTCATTGCCAAAGAGATTTTGACCACAGAACGAACGTACCTGAAGGACCTGGAGGTCATCACTGTGGTGAGTTCAAACCAAGGGATAAAATCTTGAATGGAGATTTTGACAGTTTTGAAGAGTTGAGTCCACAGAAACTACTAAAGAATTATAGTGAACATGGAGACTTTGTCAGCTTAAGTATTAAACTTGTGAATAGGGTGGCAACTAATGACTATTTTAATAGTCGACTAATTTGCGATTTATTTTTTCGGTTAGTCAGCGATTATTTCCTGTGCTTCCTGTGGGCAGAGCGCCTGCTCCAACTCAGGTGCTCATCTCACGTGCACCTGTGAATGTTGAATATTATAACAATTGGTATATTTATTTATATTTATAACTAACACTATAAACCTAAACATTACTCATTGTCTTTAAAAACTCATTTATTTTATTTAGAGGGGATTCTCCTTCCCTATGCTACAGCCCTTCTGATTGGATCAAATCAAACATACAGCATGAGACATACTGTTAGAACATTTAAAACATTTCTTTCAACTTGTATAGTTTTCTTAAATATGGAACTGACACACTTTCCTTGAAATGTGAACGATGACACATTTAATGGATCTATACCAGCGTCTGTATCTGTTCCCAGTATCAGGGCTGTTTGTACCAGTATGAGTACTGGTTTTCATTTCTGTGCTGACATTTCAACTTAAACTTTAAGGTGGACATTAGACACTGAAGTCGACCCATCAGAGCTGTAAACTGAATATCAAATGCTTCAGTAATACAGAGCAAATTGGTGAATGCAGTACGTGATTCATTGGTTTTAATCAGCTTTGGATGGCATCTTCATCCAATTTTTAGGTACATTTGAAACAGAAAAGTCTGTCTGACTAAACATGGTCTTAGAGAAAAGTTTATTTTTCCAGATTTGAAGCGAGAAAAAATTATTCTGATGGAAAACAAAACTAGTTTCAAAGAACTTATGGAAAATAAATGGAGGGCGAGGTCATCAGGGACTAGTGTGAAGTGGTTTTATCTGTCTGCGGGCAGGAACACGTTTCTGTTTGGGCTTTAAAGTCAGACCTGTCACAGCAGAATTTTCAATCTGCTTTATTGCACATCAGCTGTTATTCAAACAGGACAAAATTAAGTTCCAACAAAGCTCAAGAACTTTGCAAAACTAAAATTTTTTTATATTTTGCGGTCATCACTTTTTTGAACATTAATGTATAAAATTTCAACATTTTGATTCTTCAGTTTTTCCTGCATGATGTTGCACTTTAGAGATTATTTACAGTTCTCATAGTGAATCAGTCTTTTGTCATTTTTTTGTTTTTTCAGTGGTTCCGTAGTGCTGTGATCAAAGAAAACGCCATGCCTGAGGGCCTGATGACCCTCCTTTTCTCCAACATCGACCCCATTTACGAGTTCCACCGAGGCTTTCTGAAGGAGTTGGACCAGAGGCTGGCTCTCTGGTACGGGTTTCCCTGAGTTTGTCTTTCTGACATCCGATGCCTTAAAACTCTCTGATACAAACCTGACACAATCTGTGAATCTTTATTTTGACAGGGAGGGACGCTCAAATGCTCACGTTAAAGGCGATTACCAGAGGATTGGTGACGTGATGCTGAAAAATATGTGCGCTCTTAAGGTAAAGTTGCGGATGTTGCCCTGAAATGGTCTCCTGCTTTTCTCACGTTGCGCAACACACATATTGTCTTTGGTTTGATTTTTGGTCCCCAGGAATTTACCAACTATCTGCAGAAGCACGATGAGGTCCTAACCGAACTGGAAAAGGCCTCCAAGAGGCTGAAGAAGCTGGAGACTGTCTACAAAGAGTTTGAACTGCAAAAAGTGTGCTACCTGCCCCTCAACACGTTCCTGCTCAAACCCATCCAGCGTCTGATGCACTACAAGCTCATCCTGGAGAGACTCTGCAAGCATTATCCCCCCGCTCACCGTGATTACAGTGACTGCAAGGGTGAGCGTTCAGCATTAGCATTAGTTTTGCATTAGATAAAAATACAACGGCTTAAGCTGCCAAGGAAACACACTCGCACACCTGAGCAGAACTGAACAAACATGAACTGATTAGAGTGAGACTTGATAATGAAGAAGGGGCTTTTGGCTACAGGGCAAGGGGTTCCAAAGTCTCAAATGGGTAAAAATAAAACGTTTCTGGAGTTTAGAGTTCCCATGTATTTGGGGAAGTTGGGAATATCTTAGTGCAAGTACTAATTATGTCTAACTACAGCCCTTCTACTAGATTTACTACCTTGGTCTGAGAGCTTTAATCGGCGGTCCTTCAGTCAAAGTTGTGGTTGTTTGTGGAGTTACTTCAAATTGTACTTTTGACAGACAGAAGGTCTAAACTGTGCTTTGAATGCATCACAAGAAACAAACTGAGGACAAAGTGTTTCTCTTTCTGTTGTCAGTATTACCTGATGATAAGAAGTGAGTGATAGAACAGTTTGCTTTGTTTTCTTGTAAATCTCCCAGAGGCTCTAAAAGAAGTGGCCGAGATTGCAACGCAGCTTCAGAGCAGCCTCATTCGGCTGGAGAACTTCCAGAAGCTGACGGAGCTGCAGAGAGACCTGATCGGGATCGAGAACCTGACGGCGCCGGGTCGGGTGAGTGTGCTGACACAGAGCAGAGGGTAGGGGGAGCAGGATGACAGGATAACACCTTCTGATTCTCTGATTGTCAGGAGTTCATCCGAGAGGGCTGCCTGTACAAGCTCACCAAGAAGGGGCTGCAGCAGAGAATGTTTTTCCTGGTCGGTGCAAAACTGCGAGTTTACGATAAAATGGACCAACAATGTTCGTGTTTGAGCAGGTTCTAAATTTTTATCTCATTGTCTCTTCAGTTCTCGGACATGCTCCTCTACACAAGCAAAGGCGTCACGGCAACCAATCAGTTCAAAGTACACGGACAGCTGCCTCTTCACGGCATGATCGTGAGTTTTGAAGGCTGAATTTATTTTACCTTTTTTTTTTTCTTTTTAAGTTAAGTTGATCCTGTACAGGTGCCAGACTGATTCCGACTGTCAGAGGAGCAGTCGACCCTGATGTTGAGATGCATCAATTAAGTTAAAGTGTTAAAACAGAACCACAACGTGTTGAGAAAAGGGGGCGCGGGTCTCCTAACTTTGCATGTTTCTGCTTCACTCCTGGCTGCAGCTCATAGTGTTGGATGCTCCGGTAAGTCTGAGCCCTGCCAGCTTAGATGACCCAACCACCCCACTCCCTTCTTTTCCCCCCACGAGTGTGTAAATAAACTGAAAGCACACGGAGCAGACTTCTCAAGACACACAAGAAATAACCGTTTAAATCATATACAGGCTTTGTTTACAAGTCTTATTTATACGACATCATAGCCAAAAGAAGAATATTATAGAAATATTATAGAAATTTAAAATGAGAAAAAAATTAAACGATTTTTTTATTTAGTTGCACTTTTATTTCACTGCAGACCCAGACCTTTGGAACCCAAAGGTGTAGTTTTTGTCCACTCATTAAACATGGGTCAATAAAGTTTTTACTACTTTTTTTATTTAAAAACTCTCACTTACAGTCAAGACCTTGTGGGATTGAGGACCCTAGGCACCGTGTGTTGGTGGTGTTCTGTCCCTGTTCACCTTATGTGGCTTTCATTGCGGTTGTTTTTTTTTTTATTTCCACACATTTAGATTTTGGAGACTGGACTGCAGCAGGTCAGTCCACTTCAAAGACCCATAGCTTCAAAATGATTATTAGTTTGCTGAAATTTGGCAATTAATTTTTCTCACTTTTGTTAACATTAAAAGTCCCTCAAAGATCAGCTTTTATGTATCCATCATCTGACATTTTGTTTAAAGTAAATATTACTTTTTTAAAGCCATTACTTACTGCTGTAGAAGTTATTTTTGGGATGCGTTACAGGTTTTTACAGTTTATTTCTTTGCAATGAAATAAAAAGGCTAAAAAAGGAAAGAAATTTGTACCATCTCAGCTTTTTTTTTGAGGTTACCTAAATGACAACATCTTTAAAATATAAACAGGTTACGGTTAAGTCTGTACATATTTTTTATCTGATGGGTGGTTTTCTTTTAACTTAACGACTGATAACCAGAAGCTGAAGGAAACATGAACATGATCCCTCTCTGTTTACTTCCAGATGTGTAGATGCTTCAGTAGAGGCAGTCAGATATTTTTGAATTATTCCTTCTTTTGCTCCTGATGTTTAACCCTCAGAAGGTCTTATGAGGGGAAAAATCAGCCATGCATTTAAAAGGAACATCAATGGTCATAAAATTAAAGGGCCCTCTGTGGGTTAAATAAGTCTTCATCAATGTTTTTCAACGTACCATTAGACTCCTGTAAATGCTTATGTTATGTAATATTTTGAGTGTGTGATTTTTCTTCCTTTCCAGGTTGAGGAAAGTGAAAACGAATGGTCAGTCCCGCACTGTTTCACCATTTATTCTGCTCAGAGGACTATTGTTGTGGCTGCCAGGTAAATGAGAAAAATCACTTTGATTATCAAGTTTCTTTTCCAAAATATCATTTTAATTGTAAACTGAAAGAATTTCACCTGCATTAAAAACCTTTAGATAAAACAAAACAAAAAAATGTATCTTCAGAATGTTCTCAACAATCTCTTTTTAATCATTTTAGTTTAGCTGGCAGTTCAGCTGAACTTAGCTGAAAAAAGCCAACAAATTAAACAGCTCTTACCAAAATGTAGAGCAAGTGTCCTTTAGGAATACTAATTTTTAACTAGAAAAAAAGTATATGTATTTTCATATACTTACCAGAGAGAAGTACATAAAGTAAACTGAAAGTATACTTTTGATGTACTTATTAAAGTTGACTCTACTACAAGAATGTGCGGTAGTTTAAGAAGTGCTTCTTAATGCGGTGTGATTTCAGCTCTAAAGTGGAGATGGGGAAGTGGATCGAGGACCTGAACATGGCCATCGACTTGGCCAAGAAGTCTCAGGAGAAATCCAGTGTTTTCCTCAACACGGGCCTCACTGATCACTCCAACCGTAAGAAATGTCCACTCGCATCTTTTTTAATTTTAATTTTTGTTACTTTGAGCTGAAATCTGTTTCCTCTGTGACTACTTTTATTGTTCTCCGTGAGTAGACAGTTCCTTGAGTCACGCACAAAGTTGACTGTACAGTTAATCCCTCTCCTCCGCACAACTTCCTGCCCTCCCTCCTCTCCCTCCCCCTCCTCCCCCAGGATCATCTGATGAGGTTTCTGTAGAGCAGGAGTCGGAGGATGACATGAGCTCCTCTCGCACGTCACTGGACAAGCAGACGCACCACCGTGCCAACACAACCATGCATGTGTGCTGGCACCGCAACACCAGTGTGTCCATGTCTGACCACAGCCTGGCTGTGGAGGTACTCCTCCTTCGCCCTCAGTGACCCACACACTCACACCTCTGCGTAGCCAGTAGCATTTTTACGCTCTCTTCGCTGCTGCATCTGTGGAGAGGGGATAAAAACAGCCCGGAACTCAGTTTCACCTTTTCTTCAGCGTCCTCTTCCTCTCCTGTCTGTTCCTGTTTTCTTCTCCATCTGACTGAACTGTGTTCTGTTGGGTTACTTTTTAATATTTCCATAAATGTGCATGTGAGAAAACTTCCTCTAACAGTGATGTTTCACCCCACAGACCTGGAGAATTGTTCTAACTGGTCTCCAATCTTCTTCTTCACCCACCCCCCCACCCCCCCGAAGCTAACACGCTAACAGTTTCTCTGCACACTTTCTTCCTCTTCTCTCTCCCACGCTCCCAGTCTTCGGCTCTCCGGCCGTCTCGCCCGAGCTTCCTCCCCGTTACCTCCTCGGTCAGGGACAGAGACCAAACACCATCACACACGTTTGCTGGTACCGAAACCAGAATCTGTCTCTCACTGATTACCTGCGCATGAACCAGGTACTGGAGCCGGGAGGCCGTTACGGCTCGGTTAACTGTCAGCTGACCACTCTGCTGCATGAAATGTAAACAAAAACACAAGGTGATGATTTCAAAATAACGTTCCTGGTGCAAATTAGTGATTCCAGACATGCTCAGGACCACTGTTAGTGATAGAAATGTGTAATAAAAGAAGCAAAGGCAGGGGCAGCAAACCGCTTCAGTGCTTCAACTAATTAAAGTTCTGCAAGGACTGAATCACCCGCAGCCGGTTTTAAGTCTGAAACTAAAAATTATCTTGCAATGAGAAATGATGTAGCTCAAATAAATTTAGAAGAATGTTGATAGAAAAAGAAGTACGATTAAAGAAATGTTGAAGTGAAGAAAGCTTTTTCTAAAAATTTATTTAATAAAAAAGGTTATTTTTTATTAAATTTATTTTTTACAAACTCTGGTTTAGTTCGGTTTGAAAAGAAGACCAGCCTGGTTTGAGTTTTCTGGAAGTTTGTGTGTGAAACTGCATGAAGCAAACAAAAGTGTAACAAGTCGGGTCAGAACAGATGGAAACGTGTAGGTCTCATGTAAAATCCCAGCATGCATCAACACCTTCCACTAACATAAAGCAACGTCAAAAGAAATATTTCAAATTTAATTTCAGTGGATTGAAACTTAACGTTCTTCTGATTTTGTTGTTTGTTTTTTCTCCTCGTCTGTATCAGAACCAGCTGTCCGGTTACCTCCTGAGGAAGTTCAAGAACAGCAACGGCTGGCAGAAACTCTGGGTGGTCTTCACCAACTTCTGCTTGTTCTTCTACAAGACTCACCAGGTTGGCCCACATGTCTTCAGTTTTATATTTCTTTCAGTTTTATTAAATCAACTCTGCAGACCCCAGGCTGCACTGGAAGTGCTACTACTAGTTGCTGTTGCTATTATGTGCAAACATAAACAACCGTGGGCATCCATGCAAATAATCATGTAATGAGAGTTTGATGGAGTCTAAAGATTTACTAATAAGTCCAACATGAACCACTGACCTTTTGAAAATTAGAGCCATTTTAAGATGATGTCAATCTACTTCAGACATAATTTGAAGTCGTTCAATGAGCTATCCACAACAGATATTAATGCTTCAGAACTTTTCCACAAAACTTCCACTTCAGTCTTGCTTGAAAATCCCTTTTTAAGTGCTTCTCCTCGAGAGCGAGCCCAGCCGTAAAAACAACGTTTGTCGCTTTTAGGACGACTTCCCGCTGGCTAGCCTCCCTCTGCTCGGCTACACGGTCAGCAGCCCCGACGAGGGCGACGCCATCCACAAGGAATACGTCTTCAAGCTGCAGTTCAAGTCGCACGTTTACTTCTTCCGAGCAGAGAGCGAGTACACCTTCGAGAGGTTTGTTGTGCGTTTTTAAACTTGTTCGGTGTTCTCGGCATTTTGTCCCGACTGACGACGTCGTCTGCTGTCCCGTCGAAACAGATGGATGGAGGTGATCCGCAGCGCAGCGAGCACTACGGGCCGGGTGAGCCTGCTCATACCTAAAGGTGGCCCCGTGGAGATGAATGGGAAGTGAAGGAAGCGTTGTGAATCTAGAGGCTGGGCCTCTGGGGGCATCATAAGATCCATATTAAGTAAAGATTTGGATTTTTAACAACTGGAGACTGAGTGAAACTGCCAGAATAAGTGTTATTGATTTTCTGCTTATTTCTAATGGTTTGTGCATTATTTTTAAGTAATGATTTAAATGTTAACATACACCTCAGTATATGGGATATAATGAAAGGGAGACTTGTACATTATAAATTGTTTGTTTCCATGTTTAGAGCTGAGTTTGTTTATTTTACGTAGACTGAAGGGAAATAAATAGTTTAATGGGGACCAGCCTCAATGCAAAGGGCTTATTTTGATGCCGTCTGAAGAACTCCCTGTATCACGACTGAAGTTTTTACAGCTCCGAACTATGAGCTACAGATGAAACCGTATGTGAAACATGAAGGTACAACCAGTATGTGCTCTGTTCTGTGTTTTTTTTTTTTTTTTGTACACCTGGAAACAGGAGTGTGAGAAATATGAAGGTGAGCAGATAGGAAATGAATAAAATGTGAAATCAAAGTTGAAGACAAAAAGTTGGGAAGTTCTGTCAGATTTGTGCTGTACTTCAGACTCGGCTGATAATATAACTGCTGCTTTAAGCAGGATTTAGTTCTAAAACATATATTTGTTGAAGGTTTATTTGCAGCCAGCCTGCTTTGATTAAAACTCAAATGTAATCAGATGTATCCTGATTTATTTTGCGTAGGGATAACGACTGGAGGACGTACTGCTCAGATAGTCTTTGAGAACGTTTCGCTCTGAAAGCTGAAGAACATATTTTGAAGCGATATTTTCTGTTTTAAGATAAACAGGAGCCAATTTAATTGCCTGTGCTACATAAACTCCTGTTTTATATTTGGTGTCTGTTTTTTTTTTGTGGAGACTGGAATCTTCCGTGTGTACTGTGTTCCTGTGTGGAGGCGCCATGTTGCTCCTCGCCTCCTGAGCCCCAGCAGAAAACAGGAGGCTGTTTGAGTCCTGCACGTGTTAAAGACTGACTTTGTTGCACAGAAAACGCACGGCATGTTAACGTTCTGTTCCTGAACACCCTCATGTAGACTTCATGTTATTCCATTGAAAACACAATTAAAACTGAGTTTAAATCCAAACGTGTCTCTGGATTCATCCATGCAAAGAGAATTTCATTTATATGTGACAAGAGTTCTTTACAAAACTTAATCTTTGTGCTGCATTTCTCTTTTTATGCCTAAAGCAGCCAAAGATGCAGATTTATTCCATGTAGCACGGGACGGTGCATGAAGATGATTTTGTTACTGAAAACTTGATTCTTCTTTTTGTACCATGAAAGAACGTGGTCAGTCAAACTTTTCAGAAGTCATTTTCACATCTAAACGTAAATATAAAGTGGAACACCCCTCCGTTTGAAAGTGGGGAGTTCAGGATTCAAGACGGCAGCTACACACCACAACTCAACAGTGAGTCAAACTTTTCTGTGTTATTTCACATTTAGTCGGCCATGCTGTGTTAAAACTGTTCCTGTGCAGGAAATGCCACGTAGAGCTCGGTTGTAACGAGAGGAGGGACTTTACGTTTTATAAGTGTGCAAAATGAAAACGTGTACTGATTTTGTTGTAGGTGAACCCGGAACAAAAAGTCGGAGCAAACGCAGCTCAGTCTGAGTCAAAAGCAGAACACAGAACCATAACATTTCAGTAAATACCTGGAACGTCGTTTCACTCTGAAACACCAAGGTGTTAATCCACTTAATGTTGAAGTAGAAAATGATACAATCCACTTTCCCACCGATGGGTTTGTTGTCGTCAATCTCTCAGATCAAATCTGAAGTCAGTCCCCGGTAAACACAGCAGGGCCTTCCCCGGGCGTGTCCCGACAGCTCTGACAGGAGGGCCCCAGAACTGCAGATAGTCCTGTTTGCCGAGGAAGACCTGTCGAAACATTTCCCTGCTGGGGAGTGAAGAGGGTGTGGACGTGATCACGCCTCGCTGCGACTGCGTCTCGCTCCACAACAACACCGTAAACCCTGTAAGGCCGAGAGAGGGAAACGGAGTTCATCCACGTGAAATGCATCATGAGGCAAAAATGTTTTTTTGAACTTGTGGGTCATTCAGCCTTTTATAGCTTCTGTTTAGCCTTTTTTTTAAAGCTTTTTTAACTATTTTAGGTTCTGTACAGCTATTTTAAACATCAGTTTAGGTTGTTCATGTTTTGTTTTACTGTTTTTCACATTTGTTCTGTATTTTTGAACCTATAATTTATTTATTTTTCTACATATACTAAACTTTTTTTGTTGTTGTTGTTGTTTCCCTGTTTCAAAGTATTTCAATACTGTTTTCATAATTTGCGTGTTTAAGCTAACATTCTCAACTTCTCAGAATTTCAACGGTTTTCTCCAGCTATTTTTAGTGTTAAAATTTTGGATTGATTCATCTTACTTTTAAGGAAGTTTCTACTGGCATCAACAGTTCAACATTTTATTTACAGTATTTCAGCTTGTTTGGCTTCTTTTGCAAAATCTTTAAGCACTCACTGCATTTTCACAGGAAATGCAGTTAATCCAGTTGTTGGATTCTGTTTGAACTTGTTAAAAACACACTGATGATGTCTCAGAAACTAAAGGTCGGGTCAAGAGGAAATCTAAAAGAGAAACTTTGAACAAGCCCTATCAGCTGGCAAAGACTTTTTATTTACCTGAAGATGTTGAATTGAAAATATTACCCCCATGTTAAATCTAAAGTCTAAACAGTTTAATGGTTTAGATGGTTGTGACAGCTGACTCGTGATGGGTGGGTCTGCCATTAAAACCAAAGTGAGTAATATTTGGAAGAACCTACACACACACACCTTAAATAAAGCTTGTTAATGATTGATGGCTGTGTGTGTGGTGGGAGGCATGTTTTGCTATCTTTGTGAGGACATTTTTGACCTTTTACTATACTTGTGAGGATATTTTGCCTTGTCCACGCAAGGGAAAACTCCATTTGTGGGTTAGGGTTAAGCTGTAGAAATTAATGGAAGCCAATGGAGGTTCTCACAAAGATAGTGATATACGACTCTGTGTGTTTGTGTGTTCTTGTATTTGTTACCGTTTTAGAAACATTTCTGGTACACACACCTACTTTGTCAAGAACAGCAGTCTTTTAGGGGACCAAAGACCAGTCCTAATACGGTGGGGTTCCATTTTTGGGTTGGGGGTTCGGTTTAGGACTAAGGTGTGACATGAGTTTATTCTAGGTTTAGGGTCAGGTCTGTACTGGGGTGGTTAGATTTAGGGTCAGGGGTCAGGGTTAGGCTGTAGAAATTACTGGAAATGAATAGAAGTCAATGAACGGTCCTAACAAGGATAGAAATACAAACCTGTGTGTGTGTGTGTGTCTACAGGCGGGCGGGGCTTATATTATTACTCCACAGTAAAAGTGCCCTTAGAAGGAAGGAAAGCCTGTTGAACAGAAAACCAGAGTGGCTTTTTTTTTCTTCGGGACTCAGACTGGCTGTAAATCTTTGAGACACAAACAGTCATGGATCAAACTCACTTTACTGCTCCGTGACGAGATTTGTTTCCCCCATTAAAGGATGATAATTGTTGGAGCTCAAGAACCTGTCGGAGTTTCAGGTGAGTGGAGTTTAAGTTATTTCGTTCAGAAAGCAGATTTGTTGATTTAGCGCTTGGTTGGTTCTCCTGTTAAGCTTTATCCAGGTTATCATTTCATAATCTGATCCGCGTGTTTGTTCCACAGGGTAATAATCCTCCTGTCTCGGTCGGGGTGTCCTCCTGCTCCGCTCCGCTCCGGTCCTCTCCTCTCCGCCCCCCTCCGGCTGACCCACATGGAGATGCTGCGCCGCTCCTCCGTGTTCGCCGCCGAGGTGTTCGACCGCTCGCCCTCCGACAAGGAGCTGGTGTCCCAGGCCAAGGCGCTCTGCAGGGACTACATCAACGCCAGGCTGAACCGAGCCGGATTCGGGTCCACCAAACCCGAGCACGTTCTGAGTGCATCAGGTGGGACCCTGGCGGAGGTGTCGTCGGTCCTCTTGTGGCTCGGTAAGTTGTTTGTGTTTCTTAATTCTCACCAAAAAGAAGTATACCTCGAGTGAATACTTATTTTTTAAGCCAAGTAAAAAGAAACATAAACTTTGTTAAGTAGGCCTATATTTATGATAAGTAGAATTCTATTTACCTTTAAAAGTAAACCGAAATTCTTATTTAAATTTCTAAATAAAAGCACACCAGCAGATACAACGTTTTGGTAAGAGATGATTAGTTTGTAAAGAATTTAAAGAACGTTTTCGAGAATCAAAACCATGTTCCTAAAGTTGTGGTTGGTGGTCCCATTGTGGGTCATGAAACACCAACTGGAGGGTCCTTTGATAATCTTCAGATATGAACTTACACAATGAAAAAAACTAATAATAATTATTGTTAATAATAACCAGCTATCATAAGTGAATAGAATATGTACTGTAGCTGGTAAATGTGGTAGCTCATTGGGCTGCGACTGTTCGAGACCCAAATCACCAGTGGTAGGTATAGTTTCGCTAATCTGCTAACGGCTAATAAAGGAACTCGCTTTATGTTTAGCTTATTAGCATTTTGGCTAACTTTAGCATAACTTTCACTAACCTTTGCACATTATTTTGTTGGCCACATGCACCTACATCACACCCACCTCGCCATATCTGTTTTTATTTTTGTTTTTTGAAGACATGGTGAAATATTTGTACTCATGTTTATGATGTAATGTGCTGGAGTGACTTTTAGAAATGACGCTAGGCAGAATGTCCTTTTGTTTATTTAAAGTGTTTATTTAATTAATTTATTGAGTTTTATCTAATTAGTTTATTAAATGCCATGAATTTGGAAGTTACCTATAGAATCAATAAAATATATTATGTATAGGTATAAAGCTAAATTTGCTAATTTTTAGGTTAAAATACAACTGAGACAAAGTTTTGTTTTGTTTGTTTTTGTTTATTTGCATAAAAGTATGGGTCCTAACACAGCAGTGAGGTCCCAGGTGTAAAGCCTAATTAAAAAGATAAACTATAAAACTATAAAATCTGCGATTCCTGAAAATGAATTTTTAATATATGTTTTTTGTAAACTTTTTACATAAAATTTGAATTTTTAAACTATAAATGTCTTCAAAATTTCTCTAACAGGTTTTTTATTGGAGTTTTATATGAGACAAAAACACTTTTTCCACATTATTTTTTTTCTTCAGGAAACCAAAAAGCGTTATGTTAAATTTTTGTTTACATTCTTTCAGATGGATGATTATTTTAGGAAGATAATGAATTTAAAACGTTACAAAACGTTTATTTTTAACCAAATGGAACACGCCATGGCTGATTTGTCAGATTGAATCACAAAAAAGTAGGCTGTTGAGTTTAATAACCATGTGGGTGTCATTTTTCAGAAATGAGACAAAGGATTTGTTTTTGTTTTCTTCAAGGAAACACCTTTAAGGGATTCCCTGGAATTTCAGTGAAACTAAAAGCTGCTGTCTTATGTTCCTTCTAGAGGCTTTTTGCCAAAACAACCAGCCCACATTTGATTTATTCAGTTCGAGGTTTCACATTATCTTCTGTGGAAATCAGTTCAGCTCAGGTACAGAGCTGCACGTACGGGACAGCACTGATACAAACACACCAACGTACTGCTCACTGTAAACTGTAAATTACTAAAAATTTAAGTATGAATCCACAAAAAAACACATTCTTTAAATTCCATTGAAGAGTCAAAATAGTTGGAAAACATGAACAAAATATTATATAGCAAGCTAAGTCCGCTACATCAAATCACTTTTATACTTTGTTTATCGGATACAAAGTAATTGTGATTTACTCAAAACTATTTACAAAGCATTTAACATTCTGTTAAACTCTTTAAGACTAATAAATATAATAATAATAAAAAACACAAACTTTGATTTTGAGTTGTGAGAATAAAGTTCCAGAAGTGAACCCCATTGTGCTCCTTTACCTGAATATATTTTGTTTTACAGTTTCTGTTATTTACAGGTAATATATTTTGTGTTTTACAGTTTTTAATATTTACAGGTAATATATTTTGTGTTTTACAGTTTTTAATATTTACAGGTACGGCCCCAGATCCAAGTTACGGTGTTCTCGCTAAAAGACTTTCTTGCTAATTAAAATCGTGACTAAAACATTATCTGAAATGCTATTGCAACTTTGGTCTTTTTTCTTATCGTTTTGACTTGAACAAGAAAATTGGAAATAAAAAATGTCGTCTTTCCCCTCATTGTCTTCTTATTCTAAATGATCTGAATACTTGGTCATATAACTCATATTTTGAATGAATAGTTAAAAACTTTTCACTCTCTTTCAGGAGATGAAAACTACATGCTTACTAATTAGTTCATGTTATTGTTTAAATAAATTTATTTTCTCATAAATTGAGTGATGTTTTTAACGTTTCCTTGTTTGCAAAGGAGAGAACTGAGAGCCTGACTGAGTTCAGTTTTTTCTGTTTTGACCAGGTGAGGAGTTGGAGTACCTTCGGCCCAACGTGTACCGTAACGTAGCTCGACAGCTAAACATCAGCGTGACATCAGAGAACGTGGTGTCCGACGCCTTCCTGGCTGTTGCCGCCGACATTTTCTCCACGGGTACGGAACCTTTTATCCCTCTGACCAGTTCCAGGCTGGGAACTACAGTGGAAATGAAACGTTTTACACACATGTTAAAATACCAGTTTTGTGAGATGGATGGGGGCTCGTCCGGGATTAATCCATGACCCTTTTGTAAAATGACACCAAGATGAATTACTAAAAGACTTTTCTTTACCTTTACAGAAACGTATATCTTGTAGAATTCATCAAGGAAAAATAATCTCTTGCAAAGAAAAAATACAAAAAAGATGCAATAAGTTGGTTGCAGGAGTGTGCACATCCTGAAACTAATACTTCGTTGAAGCACCTGATTTAATTACAGTCTTCAGGATGCTTAGTTAGTAGTCTATCAGTTGCCACATCGGGACTTGGCAACATCTGACAACAACGCCCAGAAACAACCCAAATCCAATTTCTTTGCCCATTTCAGATTTTTCACGTCATCTTTTGTCAAACCTGTAAACGGTTCACATTGGGGTCTGAATGTCACATTTAAAATGTAATGGGACCAGCTATGCAAAAAAAGAGATTTGGGTTAAAAAATTGAAATAGAGTATTAAGACCTGCAGTGTGAATGTAGCTAAAATTAGTCAGGTTGTGAAACATCAGATGGAGGTCTAAACTCTGTCTAGGACTTTCTAAAACTTTTATTTTCTTCTTGTGAAGTTATTTTTTAAAAATTGATATAGTTGTTTGCTTGGATTATTTGCAAATTTAGCTTTTTAGCAGACATCTGAAGGTCTTCATCTTTTCATCCACCATGACAACCGTTCCAGCTGCAGAAAAGCAACCCAGCATGATGCCGCCACCGCTGTGCTTCACTGTAGGGATGTTTTGGTGGTCTCAGTTTTGTTCTAGCACCACATACAGTGGGGAACAAGTATTTGATACACTGTTGATTTTTCAGGTTTTCCCACTTGCAAAGCATATAGAAGACTGTAATTTTTATCATAGGTACTCGTCAACTGTGAGTGATGGAACCTAAAACAAAAATCCAGAAAAATACAATGAATGATTTTTAAATAATTAATTTCCATTTTATTGTGTGAAATAAGTAT
>JAVKLF010000083.1:17758096-17770798 GCA_034783495.1 Millerichthys robustus
GACAGTGGAGAGGAAAAACTCCCCTTTAACAGGAAGAAACCTCCAGCAGAACCTGGATCAGTACAAGCAGCCATCTGCCACGACCCACTGGGGGTTTGAGAAGACAGAGCAGAATGCACAAGAAAAACAGATGAACAGATGGAGGATTATTTCGGATGTTCATGAAAATAAAAGGTAATAACAGGAGAAGGAGAATGATTGGTTGATGGCAGCAGCAGCTCAGCTGAAGCCCCCCTCCAGGAAGGCATCATCTCAGCTGAAGCCCCCGTCCAGAAAGGCATCATCTCAGCTGAAGCCCCTCACCCCCTCCCCTCCAGGAAGGCCTCACAGCCAAACAGAACACCAGACCAGGTGGAGCTTCTATGGACAGAAAAATAACTGAGAGAAAACAAAAAGTTAACGGTTAAAATAACAGCAAACAATTCAAATTGGAGAGTAGTAGAAGAAGAAAGAGGAAAAAATGGTCAGTTTGTCCTCCAGTAGCCTAAACCTATAGCAGCATAACTACAGAGTTCACTAGCACTAACCTGAACTTTATAACAAAAAGGTTGTTTGACTTTTTCAGGAAGTCTCTTTGGTGATGCTTGGCTTTGATGAACCTGCCAGTTTGAGGCAAATACAATAATGTACTGAGAGAACAGGGAACTAATTGTACTTCTCTTGTTTTGGTTTTTCTCTAAATTTTGAAATAGATTTGTAAGAAGATAAAAAAAACACGTAACTTCAAAGTAACAGCTTCCTTTATTTATGCAGACACTTCCTGCACACAGGAATCCCCCATCAGTTAGAGGCATGTTAAATATGATTTTATCTCCGGACATAGAAGGAACCCTGGTGAAAATGTTTTTGACGTAAAATGTTGCCAGAGTTTGTGAATGTTTGAAACTGTTTTGGACCCTATCCAAGACGTTCAGAGATGAGTGCCAGACGGTTGCTTCCTTCAGGGTTTTAACAAGAAGACGCTCTACTGTACAAAAGTAAGAGAGTCCTGCAGGAGGAAATCGGGTTATTCTGGTTCTCAGCAACATTCACAGTCTGAAACAAAAATAAGGAAGTTAATTTAAAGAATAATAATCTCTCATGTTTAGAATAACTAATGACCTGCCATTATCTTTACATACACCAGAGAATAAAACTCAATGAGCTTCAGACTGACAGGCTGAACCTTCAATGAGTGCAAAATAAATGTGGACAGACATCAGAGACGGACGCCGTGTAAAGGGGAAGTCCTGAGAAGCTGTAGATTAGGACCACAATATGTCTGATTCACATGAGATGGTCACCAGTGTCATGCTGGTTTGCAGAGATAAACTGCTGCTGCGGTTCTGATGCAGCTTGCCGACAGTCAGAACTGTCGAGTCACTGTTCTCCGTTCCTGGCTTTTGTTAACTTGACGTGTTCTCATCCAGAGCCCAGGACCAGCAGGGAGCCACAGAGCCAAGTCCTCATGCAGGATGAGGGGATGGACTTTGTTTAAACAATAAGTTTGAAACCGGCTGCGGTTTATGTTTGGACAAACATGTCTTCCACTCGTACGCAGAAATGTCCAAATAGGAAAAATCTCAGGTGGAATTTTTAAACTCGATTTTAATCTCAGAAAGTGAGCTAAATAATGCTCTGCAAAAAATGTCCATCAGACAGTTTCACAATCGTATATCCATCCAAAACATACTTTTGAGCAAGAGCAGAATGTGTTGGATTATTAACCAAGTCCAGTTGTTTTATTCTACTTGCAGATTATTTCAGTTAGGATTGTAAGACTTGGTTAGATGGATCATTTTTGCAGTGTGAAGATGTGTTACTGATCATCTTTGGACCTCAGCAGTATTTAATACTTCAGGACGTCTCGGTCTCTCCTCAGGTGTGACGTGGGGGAAGGTGGTGTCCCTGTACGCCGTGGCGGGGGCTCTGGCGGTGGACTGCGTGCGCTGCGGTCACCCAGCATTGGCCCACAGCATCGTGGAGTGCATGGGGGAGTTTGTCCGCAAGAGTCTGGCTTCCTGGTTAAAAAAGAGAGGAGGCTGGGTAAGAAAAAAAAACAACCTGATGACGTGCTCGTTGTTGTAAATGTGTGAAAATATTTGATGTAACAGGAGAATCTAAGGAATGGAAGAAAAAAAGGTGCTGCATGTTCGGAAGAATGTTCTTATCCTACCGGCACAAAACAACCGAATTATAAAATTTAAACTTTACCGCCACTTCAAATTTAATATGTTGCATTATTTAGTTTTCGTTAGCAAAACTGATGATGATTATTGGATATATCAGAAAAAATGAAGTTCTCACATGTCTGCCATTTTTTAAAATTTTATTTGTGTTTTGTGAGTAGTAAAGTGTTTACTTAAAAAATTAATCAAATAACACTTGGTAGTTTTAAATAGGGTTTTAGATGACAAAACTATTGTTATTGCTGCTTACATGTGAGAAATATAGCTATATTACTTTAATCACAGCAAACACATTCAGGTTTATTATGAAATGAAGAATTTGAAAAAAGAAATATGTGAGTGGAACTTTGCGCTCACAAAATTAAATGTTCAAAGGATAAAATCCACAAGAGCAACAATTTAATTAGAAGGGTTTTTTACAGCTGGGCATAAATCGATGCTTCAGACGTCTGTAGAGCTCTGTCCGTCTGTCGGGTTAAGAGTCACAGAAATAATCAGATTGAGAGTTTGGTACAAGGCAGAGCATCTGAGAGTGGACTTGTGTCTGTTTGGATGGAAAGTAAACGAGTATGGCTGCAATGTGTTGAGGAGAAGTGGAGTGTGACAAAAATGAGGAGCCCAGCATTGCATAACGGGACCTCAGAGGCACTAATGAGGGGGTTTCAGCCCCTCTGCTCTAACCCAGACATGTCTCCATGGAGACAGATATGTAGATAGATTATTTTGTTCTAACATTGCTTCTTGGCAATAAAACGTTTTGCTTATGTCATTACATCATAGAAAACTAAAAAACAAACATTCTAAATTTTAAATGAAAAATAAAATCATTTTGGCATAACTTTTGACTAATTGTTATTAAAAAACAACAAATATATGCATTAATTAGAACAAATGGTAATGAAATTAGCGTTTGGTGGATTATTTCTTTGTTGTAACAATAAAGCTTATACCGTTGGAAAGTTTGTTAAATTCCCTTTTAAATGGCGCCACATTTGTAAGGATCATGCATGTGTGGGATGAACAGTAGAGCTGAGTGTGTGTGTCGGAAACATGAAAAATTAGCCAAATCCTCTCTGTCCAACAGCTGATTTTTGCTGTTTATATTGACAAGTTTTCAACTTCTGATCGTTTCAGTTTATTTATATATTGCATTATCAGAGCGTTGTACAAACAAATCAACGAGGTTCAGTTATAAACAGATACAGCGCCTATAAAAAGGATGTTTTATGCTTTTATTGTCATAAATCAGTAATGGTTTACCTTTAATTGATGTTCTTCTTTAGAAATGTGATTTCACTTTGTTATTCAGGGGTTTTTGGGGGGAAGAAGGACAATTTTTATTGACCCTGATTTATGACCAGAGTAAAAAGGTAAACCATCTGAGGAAGTGTATATAGTGCATCTGAAGAAACCAGCAGGTCTGAGTAAATCAACTTTCTGGCGTCTTGGTTATCAGGAAATCGTCCACACGAACATGACTGTGCGACCTGAGCTCCTAACTGCAGGGAACACGTTTTCACCTTTCTCCTGTCTTTGTTGTCCACCTGCACCTTTTAGTGTGTCACCTCCAAACGACACATGGATTTTTTGTTTTGTTCAGTTTTAGAATCTGAGCTCATTCATTCTTTCCCCTCACAGGCAGATTTGACGAAATGCGTGGTGAACGCTGACCCCAGCTTCCACTCCCACTGGCTGGTGTCGATCGTCTGTACGTTCGGACTCTACCTGAAGGCCGTGGTGCTGTACCTCCTCAGGGAGAAGTGACGGCCTCGGGTCTCCCGCTGGAACCAGCGAGGACGTCCCCGCGCCGCACGCTGCTCCACCGCCGCCACGAAAGCCTCCACCGTGGCGTGGAAAATATGTTTACACTCGTATGCACTGAGCCTCGAACACTGAGCACCGACCCATTTCACTAACGTTTAACTCGCTGCGCTGCACAATCCTCATCGTATTTATTGTTTA
Source organism: Millerichthys robustus (assembly GCA_034783495.1). Taxonomy (NCBI): domain Eukaryota; kingdom Metazoa; phylum Chordata; class Actinopteri; order Cyprinodontiformes; family Rivulidae; genus Millerichthys; species Millerichthys robustus. The sequence continues at coordinate 17,762,227 of JAVKLF010000083.1, forward strand.
TGCTTCTATGAGGTCACACTGTTTATATGAAAGGACTCGTTTTAATTTTATCTTTCACTTTTCACTGCTAAACTGCCGGGATCGGTGCCTGTTTTGGTGACTTGCAGTCCCCTCTGGTGGCAACTAATCAGAACTGTTTTACAGTGAGACGACCCCATTTCTAAAAAATGTCAATTTGAAACAGAATGCATTCATTTACAAATCAAACAAACCCTTAATTTAATCACTATCAAACGTTTAAACAATAAATCTTACAATTTTCATGAAAACGTAATTTTGAATTTGATGGTTGCAACAAAACTTTAAAAAGTTGAATCAGAAGCAACAAAAGCTCTAAAAATAGGTGATGCAAATAAGAAACAGCAGGAGGAGCATTTCTAAATAAGTTCATTGGCTACAGATCTGTAAGAGGGGTGGGTATAAAATCATTTAATCTCTTCAAAGTAAAAACGTTTGCAAAGGTTCACCAGTCTGCAAAAATATGCCCCTAAAATAGTGGAACAATTTCAAAATAATGTTTCACAATGGAAAATTAGGAGGACTTTGAATATTTCATTAGCTACAGTTATCTTGAAAGGTTTTCAAGAATCTGTTTTAATTTCTGTGTGCAGAAAGCGAATGCGTCTTCATTAAAAACAGATCTGATTACTGCCTGGGCTCAGGAACACTTTCACAAATTATTCTCTGTGCCGTACACAAATGCAAGTTAAAGCCACATCAAGCAAAGAAGAAGACATGTGAACACCATCCAGAAACACTGCTGTCTTCTCTGGATCAAAACTTATTGAAAATGATTTGTGGTAAACTGTTCTGTGGTTAGACAATTAAAATTTATAATTATTTATTATAAACATAGAACACCATCCAGTCTGGAATCACCTGTTTCAACATTTGATTTGTTTACTGCGTTTGATTGTGAATAAAATAGAAGTTTAGATTAGCAAATCATTGCATTCTGTTTCTGTTTACATTTGACAAAATATCCCAACTTTGTCAGAATTGAGGTTGTAAAATAAGGGACTTCCTGATGATCCTTAACATATTTGTGATACTTTGATGAACAAAAAAATCTGCTTCTCTTTCACACAACCCAAAGCCTATCCACCCTTCAGGTTTAATTAAACTGTTTTCTATCAAAGAGACTGCACAGCTCTATTGAGGGTGGGGGGCAGAGGTATTATAGGGAAAGTTGTCCACTTTATGTATTTATTTTTTGTTGTCGAAAAGAGAATTGATTGAAAATAGTCTGTCACTGAGAAGAAAAAAGTTATTTTTGTCACTTTATAAATCTTCTAACAATTCTTGCTGTCATTGTGTTCCCAAAGGAATGTAAAGTTTTTTAACTTTAAAAACTCTTGTTCTGCGACCAAATTGATAAAGATGACAATACCTGATCTAGATACATAGAGTTATTTTAACCAGATTGTGCTCTTCCTTTTTTTAGTGCAAAGACTTGCACTTCCTCAGTACTTGTATCACAGATTTGTTTGGAGTATTTCCATTTTACCAAGTCAAGAGAAAGAAAATATTTCAAAAGAATAAAAGCATGACAGTTTCTTCACATTAACAGCTTTGTGTTTAGTTTCTAAAGTATCAGATCCTTCTTCATTATTCTCATCGGGTGACCGTTGTTTCGTCATAACGTAAGCTGGGTTTTTTCTTAGCACTTTGATACGGTTATGGTTTGTGAGTAGAATTTATTCTGTGAATAATGTCACTTTCATGTTGCTTGTAGCACTAAGCAGCCTACAAAATACAACAAGTAAATGTTTACCAGTCATTTGAAAAAAAATCATATCACTAATAAACTGTTCTTCAACAATCTGAAAATGTTTCATTTTGTTTGTCTACATGAGGACAAATGTCATATCTTTAGATTTGTAGTAGGTTTGACAGAATTTTTTTGAGAAATTAATTGTTTTGAAAATGCATTTTGATGTCACCAGTTCCTAATGTTAAGTGGTTATGGAATCTACTGAATGAAAGTAGCATTCTTTAAATGTCTATGTTTATTAAAATACTTTTGACACAATCTAAATAAATTACAGCTCTACAGTAATGTCAACTTCTTTTGAACAAAATGTAGTTTTCAACACCTCAGAATATACATTTTTTCCACTAGTCACGATGACCTTATAATTTTGTTTTAATTTTCTTTTTTTGATTTCGTAGTGGAATTTAGTAGTGCTTAGTGTTTCCACAAATCCATCAAGCAAAAGTGAAAAAAACAAAGATATTACTTTTAAAAATATTTTTTAAATTAAAAAATCTATAACACAAAAATAATCTGCTTACAATAATCTCTTTTTGGTCATCATCTAGTTGAACTAGGCTAAGAATTATTGTATAATTTCATTTTTTTAAATAACTAACACTGGTATTTATTTTAAAACACAACAAAAGCAATAGCAAAAACTTTAATTTTGACCAACTCCATCTGTTTTAGTGTAAACTTTATCCAACATTCTAAAACGCATCACGAATCTGTTTTTCTCAGACATTAGCCAATCGGGATGGGCACTAGGCAAAATAATGTCTCCAAATCCGATCTTATTGGATTTCGAAAAAAATATCCCGCCTCTTTCGGCGACACTTTCTTCCCATTGGTCCAGCTCATTCTCATTGGAGCACAGAGAACAACAAACAAGATAGGGTGAAGATCGTCGGGATGGATGCAGGTAAGCAATATTTTATAGTAAATTAACGTATGTTCATCTGTGCTGACACTCTGGTCTAAATATAAAAATGTTTAACTCTGTCATCTAATAGATAATGAGAATTTCCCCCACTTTGTTTTGGCAGTACAGGCAAAGCTTGCCGCTGGGAGAAAAGAGACCTAAATTGCTTTGTAGCCTCGGTGACGTTAGCTAGCTAAAGTGATGAGCAAAGCTAACTAACGTAGCTAAATATACCGAAAGCTCCGCGGTGACAGCTTGCTGTGTCACCGTGTAACTCAAATTACAGTGTCTCATCGTCAACTGTGGGCATGTCATGGGCTCATAACGAGCTTACTCAAGAAGTTGCCCCCACGACTCTGAACTTTGGCTGCTTAATACCGCCGTGTTCCGGCTGAAGACGAGCATCCTGTCCGATTCAGGACCACCACGTTAGTTTTTGTTTCTGATTGTTTTGTTAGAACCGAAATAAAGAGTAGCAGATTTGGCTTCCTGCTTCATTTTCTCTTCACTATGGCGAATACCCCAGCAGTCAGCTGAGTGTAAAACTACAAATCCCAGCTTTCACTTATCTGTTCTGATAATGTTACATTGACAGATCTTTTTTAAACTTTATAATATCAGACAATTTGTGTGTGGTTGGGGTTCGTGTGTTGTTGTTGGAGGAAGTGAGTCCTTGGTTTCCAGCTGGTGTGTGTTTGTACCTCCACACACACTAATTTAGTTGGTCTAAGATTAGGGATGTGTTACATAAACTGGACGTTTTACTGCACATCTGATATGATTGTTTTGACCTTGAAGCCACACTGAAAGCTGACACACATTAACCTTTAATAAGTGATCCTACTTGACAATAAACAATGAAGGGTTTGCATACAGCTTTAATAATCCATTTACAACATTGTATGGATGCTCTTGTCCCACCATGGAGTTTATGATTCATTTTTTTTATAGTAGCACAACAACAAAATAAAGTCCAAACATTGATTTTAAGTACTGTACACCTTCCATGACAGAATTATAACCCTTTTGTCTAACAAAGTTAAGTAAGTCCCTCTGGACGGGTTCTGTATTGAATTGTCTCGTCTCAAGAAACAAGAAAATGTTTCAACAAAAAATCCGTCCAGAAGACCCTACCTACTCACCTTTTTTTTTTTTTTAGAATGTTCTACCTGTATTATTAAGATGCATCAGGATATAACTGTTTTGGTCAAATCTTGCAAATGGAGGCGTGAGATCACATGGGATATTATGAAATCTTGTGAGATTCTGTTTGTGCTCAGTGTTGAGAATGACTCTCAGCTACTACTACATCTAATCTTAGCTCAGTCAGTATCTGTACAGCTGACTAAGTTACAGCCATTTATTTGCATTGAATAATTTTAATTAGCTGAGGTGGCCATCTTAAACTGGGTTGACTCCAGAAGCTAACCAATTACACATGTACCTCCAGTGGGTCACTGGACACTTTGCAAATGCTGCAGGCAAACACACACAGACACACCCCATTGGTAGTAGGCGTCTTTGAAAGTCTGTGACAACAACAAGACTTTTCAACTTTGTTTTTGAAATGATGTATTTTTTTTAAGTTTGATACAACATTTGGGCTGTTTGCATGTAAAATGCAAGCCTTTTTATTGGTAAGAAACCCAATATCAATACATGTTTTTATAGATTGCTATGTATGCTTATCCTGGAATCAGCTGTGGTTCAAGCAGCTAATGGATGCTCAGTCTTATCTCTGATAGCTTCTCAGCCTCAATAATTGGTCCATTACTAAGAATAATAATAATAACAACAGTAATAATAATCAGCAGCGCTCTCTTTTAACATCTCTATGCTCTTGTTTTGCAGCTACGTTGACGTACGACACACTTCGTTTTGGAGAGTTTGAAGATTTTCCTGAGACCTCAGAGCCTGTGTGGATCCTGGGGAAAGAATACAATGCGCTTACAGGTGGACGTTTCAGACATGTGTTGTAGTCGATTAAAACCTGTTTAGCAAATACCGCCCGTACAATTCATCCAATAAAGTCGATGTTCTGGGTGTTGGTCTCTGCTCTTAACACAGAAAAAGAGGAGATTTTATCAGACGTCACTTCGCGGCTGTGGTTCACATACAGGAAAAACTTTCCGCCGATTGGTGAGTTGACTAAACAGCTGTGTTTGCAAGCTGAAGTCTGAGGTTTTTTATTTTTTGGTGACAGGATGAGAATCCTAAATGACTCCCTGATGTGTTACAGGGGGCACTGGGCCAACATCAGACACAGGATGGGGATGTATGCTACGGTGCGGCCAGATGATCCTAGGAGAGGCCTTGGTGTGTAGGCACTTGGGTAGAGGTAAGACACCAATATGATCACTGTGAGGTGTTTGTGTGTGTTTAGCTAATCTCCAGTGGATTAGTCTGTACCAAGCAGAACTTGTTTTAGTAAGATGTAATAACTGGCTTTTTGTTTTCAGACTGGAGATGGGCCAAAAGTCAGAAACAAAGAGAAGAGTACATCAGTATTCTCAACGCCTTCATTGATAAAAAAGACAGCTACTATTCCATCCATCAAATTGGTGAGCAATGTCAGACGTTTCCCGTGACATGGCTTAGGAGTTTGTATAAAACTAAAGTTTTCTTCCTGAACGCTGCAGCGCAAATGGGAGTCGGAGAGGGAAAGCCAATCGGACAGTGGTATGGACCAAACACAGTCGCCCAAGTTCTAAAGTAAGAGCAGAAGATTACAGAATTTTATTCAAACGCTACACAAAAATTACAAATGCATGTGTTTCTTGCGAGTATTAATTATTTTTTATAAAAAAACAAAAGACCTAACTGTACTTTCATTTGTACTGTACTACACGGCTTAAATTTATTTTGCCATTGAAAATTCTGTGGTTGAAATAAAAACTGAAAGGAAAACTCAAACAGCTCATTTACATGAACAGAAAAGTTTCATTTATCATTAAAACGAAGTTACAGTCTGGTTTTAATATCCTACTTTGACATTTTACGTAAGTTTTCTAAGTTTTGAAAAACAATATAAAAGTATTTTTTCTGTTTGCCATCTTATTTTCAGGAAGCTTGCTGTGTTTGATACGTGGAGCAGATTAGTTGTACACGTGGCCATGGACAACACTGTGATCATCGAGGAGATCAGTGAGTGCAGACGTGTTGCAACTCACTGTTTGACTTGTTTTTATTCTCCACTAACAGCAGACGTTCTTTAAACGGACCTCTGCTTCTGACCCAGCCAACAATTAGTGGAAATGTTGAACTTTGTTTTGACCGTTGACACATTTAACAGATTTTTGTACTATTAGAGGTAAAAATGAGAAAACACGTAGAAATGTATTTAGGATCAAGTTCAAACGTAAGTTATTGTATTTTTGTCAGTTTTAGTATTTCTAATGTGAATGAGTAAAAATGTTAGTAAGATAAAACTATATTTATGCAGGTTTGTTTGGTGTTTCTTCCTTTAGCTCTGTTTACCCTGACCTCAAACTGAACTTTTTGGTATTTTTTCTCCACAGAACGCCTTTGCATGCCGTGGCTGGACTTCTCAGAGCCGTGTGGAGAAGCGGAGGGAGCCGGGGAGCTGAACGGCTGCCTGGAGGGAGCGTGCGCCCTGACCGAGGAGGAGACGGCTCTCTGGAAACCGCTGGTCCTGCTCATCCCCCTCAGGCTGGGCCTGAGTGATATAAACGAGGCCTACATCGACACCCTCAAGGTGAGAAACCTCAGTACGTCTTAAAATGTTTTTCTCTAAGTAATAATGGTAATGTCATTCCAGGTATTTTTTTAAAAATAAAAATAGCTTTAAAGAAAAGCTCAGAAACATACTTGGCAAAATTTATTCTTGTTTTCAAAAGATAAACTGTTTAAAATTAGCACTTCCATAGACTATATAGATGTTACTTTTGTTTTAACTAGAAAAATATTAGTTCATGTTTTTTTTTTGTTTAATTTAACTAAAGTTGTACAGAAAGTTTGTCACATCTGAATCTCCATCTTATAAAGTTTTAACAACAAAGGAAAATAAATCTTGCATTGTGCTTCACCAGCTTTATTCTTTATTGTTCAACAGAAGTAGGCGTGCATTAGATTTGCCTGTATGAAATGATTTCAGAAACTATTAATCACAACGAGAATTTTACAGATGTATATCAGCTTATAGAGTTTGGTCATTTTGCTTCAAGAACTACAAAGCAGAACTTGCCCACAAGCTGGGAGAAGATAAATCTTCTCATTTCTTTTCGCAGCAATGCTTCATGCTGCCTCAGTCCCTGGGGGTCATTGGGGGGAAACCCAACAGTGCCCATTACTTCATTGGTTATGTTGGTATGTCTTGTTTTATGTTTGTGGAATAAAAGCTCAGCTGTGGATGACGATCGTAGCTCTTGCTTGTTTCTAATTGCACAAGAAAGACCATTTGGTCCTGAACACGTCCCTGTCCTCACCAGGAGAGGAGCTGATCTATTTAGACCCACACACCACCCAGCCTGCCGTGGAGCCATGGGAGGACAGTCAGGTCCCAGACGAGACGTACCACTGTCAGCACCCGCCCTGCCGCATGCAGATCTGTGAACTGGACCCATCCATCGCAGTGGTACGACATTCACCCTGGCTTTTATTGTCTTAAACCATGTGGACGAGTACGACGAACTAACAGCTTGTCTAAATGCAGCAAAGACCAAAGTGAAACCCTGCAGAAATGTTTACTGTGACTTTGCCTCTTGATTTCTGCAGGGTTTTTTCTGCAGAACAGAGGACGAGTTTGACGACTGGTGCATGCGCATAAGACGGGTAAGTCTCTCAGCGCTTCTGTGTGTCGTCTGAATAAAGAAATGATTTTTTAAAATATTTAAACAAGATAAATTGTTTGTAGCTGACCTGCAAGAAAGGAGGGCTGCCCATGTTCGAATTAGTAGACAGTCAGCCCGCCCACATGGTCAGCGTCGATGCACTTAATCTTACGCCTGGTAAATAAACAGCATCTTTATTTTAAACTATTTCATAAATCCTGTTCATGAAAATTAATTTGGTTTATTTTAAACTTACTTTGCAGATTTTTCAGACTCAGACAGACTGGAGCGGTTCTTTGATTCAGAAGACGAGGAGTTTGAGATCCTGTCTTTGTGAAGGATTGAACTAACTATGACTTACGGTTCTAAGCAGCAAGAGGAAAGCTCTCCGTCTCTTCTCTGAATTAGAAGGGAAACCTGAGAGAATGAACACTTTTTGGAGGCTTCTTGAGCCAGTCCACTTCCAGTGGGGCGGTCTGTGTTACACATCATTCTTCTCATCAGCCTCTGAATGCTCTTTGTATCCCAACATGGAGACCTGCCCGATGGACGCTGTAGCAGGAGCTCAGGATCAAATCTGTATGCACATCTTCACGTATGTTTTTGTTTGTTTGTTTGTTTATTCCTTCCATTCGAGTCTTAACACTTTAAATGTTTATGCTGACGTGATATGGTGCCTTTCCCCAACCCCACTAAGTAAAGTTGCCATAATGGTTTTATGTTAGACTCAATATGGATCATGGCGCCGATGGCTTACGCAGTTCGTCACTAATAATAATAACTGAAGTCTCTAACAGCCTGTAAAGAAATCAAGTCAAATCTTCAGGCAAGTTGTATCAGTCATGATGCATCCATGCCGAGTTTAAACATGTACACTAGTGTAAAATTATTTATTAAATCAAAATGAACGTATAAAAAAAAAAAACAATAGCAATGTAAGAAGTTTCAAAACCAAAAATAAAAAATGATTCGTTGAGAAGTGTGTTTGTTACATCTCTAATACTAAAACGATATAACCAAAAGTGTGGTGTGTACATTTGTACATTTGTTAGCTGACTGATTTCCAAAGCACTCCAAGTGGTGCGTTCTCTGCTGCAGTGATGG
>JAVKLF010000083.1:17775386-17814071 GCA_034783495.1 Millerichthys robustus
CACACACACACACACACACACACACACACACACACACACACACACACACACACACACACACACACACACACAGCTGTCTTAGTTCACACAAGTACAAAGAAAACTGGTCACCAGTGCCACTCCTCTCACCAAACCAGCTGATGGTCCCAGCCCTCCAGAAATCTCTAAGTTGTGCGTTTTCATGATGTAGCCGGTGATTTCCTTCCAGTCGTATCCATGTGGAGCAACAACTGTAGTAACTGTAGGCAGTCTTGCGTGCTGTAAATTGAAACCATTCAAAATTCAATACTTCCTCCACAGATTCTTTTTTTTTAATGAATAAAATCTTTTCAAACGTTACTTTTTCTTTGACAAAAAGTTTAAGACCCATTCTCTCTAAGCCGGCATGGAAATACTCCGCTGCCTTTCGATGTCGTTCCCATGAATTCTCCAGACCCTTAAACAAAGTGGCAATTCTAACATTATTATTGTTACTACAGACTTTCACTTTAACTGCACCGGGCTGCTGAAGCTCCAGGTCAGAGTGACTCGTCTGATTTAGACACGTCTTACCTCTTCAGCGAGGACAGCCAGACTCTCCCTCAGAGAGTAGAGAGCAGTAACTGGACCTGTGTGATGATATCTGTGGACAGGGTAAGAAGACGACAAACCTCAAACAAAAGGACCTTTTTGAGTTCGAAATATAAAATATTTGTTTCTTACACTCTTGCTGGCTTGTCATCGCAGCCCCAGTAATTTGCAAGCCAACTCAAATCCAGGAAGAATGACACAGGTTTTGTTGTCCGGTTGAATGCTTTATAGCTGTGAACATATACTAAATTTATTAAATGTATTAGTTCATATATTTCTTTCATGCACATGACATAGTATGCAGGTCTAACCATGCTCTCTCACTGAACGAAATGGGCGCTGTACCCGGTGGGGCGTTCAGAACCTTCTGGGAGCCCGTGTACAGGATATCGATCCCTGCAAACCGTTGGCAAAAATCAACAGTCATATCTCATCGAACAGAGCCGTTAAGAGCTGTCATCATATGCACTGCAGAGACTGGAAACATTTTGGCTGGTAACCTTGCTGGTCCATGTAGAGAGGAGTCCCTCCTATTGAAGCCACAGAGTCCACAAGAAACAGGCAGTTATGCCTGCAGAAACAAAACAGAAATGTAACAGATCTGCAATCATCAGTCTGCTCCAGTTGTGAGGAGAACAAAAGTACAGCCTGAGTCTCACTTGTGACACAGCGCTCCGATGCCGTCTAAAGGATGTAAGACCCCTGTGGAAGATTCTCCGTGTGCAAGGAAGAACACCACCGGTCTGTGTCTCGATAAAGACTGTGGTGAGATGAATACAAAGATTTTTAGAATGGCTTCTAAAGATTGCATTCATTTATTGAGCCTGAAAGCTGAGGAGCAGTACCTTCTCAATGTCAGCATTGGTCAAGTAGCCACCAGGGGGCGCCACTACAGTATTTACTTTGGCACCTGTTAGATTATTGACAAAATGCTCAGTTTATTATTATGTACTCAACAATATCTCGTGAACCACTGGACTCATTTTAATAAAGCTCTCATAAAGTAATCACTGAACGTACGTCTTCAAATAATTTACCCATTTAAGATGGCCGCCCAACAACTGATATTATAAAAAACAAAATGGTCTTAATTTAGTCAAATTTTACCAACATTGTGCTCAAATTTGATGTGGTAGTAGTTGAGAGTTATTAACAACACATTCTCTAAGCGCAACAACTTCAGCATTCACTATAAAAGCCAACTCTGTTTGTCTGTTAGCAAAATATCTCATGAACCAAATGACGAATCTTAAAGAAAGTCTCAGGAAGTAATTAATGGATGTACATCTACAACTTCTCAGCTTATGGAGCCAGTCTGATTCAAGATGGCTGCCACAGCTAATTAACATTAACAAACTCAAGCAAAGACTCCATCACAGCACGAACTGTTTGTTGTTATTTTCAAGGTTTTACTAAATAATCTTACTCTGAAACTCTAGCATGTCAGGCCAAATGAATGTTAGACCGTTTGTTTAAACGTTTTTCTCAGTCCAGCTGTATTATCTTTTTTCATCTGTCATATATTTTTACTGGAAACCCGTACCAATTCTCTCTGCCATTTCTGCTGCTCGTTCTCCCCAGATCCCATTGACCGCCACCAGCACACAGTCGCCGGGCTCCACCGTGTTGAAGATGGCACACTCCATGGCAGAGTGACCCGGGCCGCTCACAACCAGAGTCATCCTGTTCTGAGTCTGGAACAAGTACTGCAGCCCACGTTTGATGTCACCCATTATCTGTGAAGGGAAATAAGCAAGAAGGAAACATGCAGCCTTTCAGACTCAGTTAGCTTAAACCTTCAACCAGGTACCAAATCAGCTGTTTAGCAGAGAAAGATTTGACCAATTTTTCATGTGCGCGACCCACACACTCAGCTCTTCTGCTCATCACACACATGCTTGTTCCTTACAAATTGGCTCCGTTTAAAAAGAAATTAACAGACTTTCCGATGGTATAAGATTTACAGCCGAGAAGGCATTGTAACAACACAGAAATAATCCACCAAACATAAATTTCTTCACTTTTTGTGCTAAGTTATATGTTTATATGTTGTTGTTTTAATAGGCCAATAAGCTGAAAGTTATGCAAAGATGCAATTTTTTTAGATTTAAAATTTAGAATGAGAATGTTTGTTCCTTAGTTTCTAATAGAAGTGCTTATCAGCTGTTCTAAGGTCTTGATTTTTGAATAATTCTGTAATGGTCACACATTTTCACTCTGAACTTATTGAAGTAAAAGTCCTTGTTTCTGACATTCTTTATTTTTTCATGAGTCACTCTGACCTGAGGGAGGGGCTGTAAAGTAGTTGTCAGTTTAGTTTGTGAAACCGACTGGTGCATCCACGTTTTGGACAAATTACTGTTTTAACTGTTACGTGTAAATAATCTTGAAAACTTTCTAATACATGTGTTTGAAAACAGCTTTAATCTTTTTTTTATTACACTAAAACTATTAAAGAAGTAAGACTTTTTATAGTTTTTCCCAAACTGCTCCTGCATTTTAACCCAGTTTTATGTGTTGTTGTTCATCTCAGGTTATAGTTTACTTTAAAAGACCAGCTGATTTTTTTACCTATATAGTTATCTGAACTTTTGAACCGTGACTGTTTTTCTACCGATCCCATAAACCTGCTGACCCACCTCAAATATCTCCGGGTGCATGTGTCCAATGACGGGCTGAGCTCCAGCCTCCAGAATGCGAGGAGGAACGTTGGAAGGTCCCGGTCCAAACATGTGACGGTGTGGGACAGCCAGACGTTTTCTGAGGCATTCTGGCGGTGGTATGGAGACGGAGGACATGTTCCTCACAGCGTGATGAGCAGAGAAAAAATGAAGAGGAGATGTGGATGGAGGTGAAGTTGTGTTGCCTCAGCCGAGCACACCCCTCCGACTGACCACTGAGGACCTCAGAGGATGTCCCAACGTGTTTTTATCTGTTTCATCTTCTGTCAACACATGTTGCTGTGTGCACAGTCAGCTCAGATAACTTGTTTTCTTTCAGTTTATATGAGGAGGCGTCACACTTCGTGTCCACAGAGGTTAATTATTATAGAGATATCTTCCATGATGTCAGAATTAACTGTTAGATTGCTGAACAAAGCACAAGGAATTTCCTGCTTGTAGTTGATTATATTTTTTACTTCTTATCACAAACACTTCTGAAACAAAGAGACACGCAGAAGGCACGAAACTCAGCAAAGGTTCAAAAGGAAAAGACTCTTGAAGGCCGTTGTTCTCTAATCGTTTTAACGAATCATTGTCTTCATTTCAGTTTGAACATTTATCTTGTTTAACCTGTTTGCAGTCAATTCGTAAATAGTCTTGATTTATATATTTTATTTTATATACAACTTTAGTTCTAACCTAAAAATAATTTTAATTATTTGATAAACAAAAGCGACATAAAAGAGTGAAAGGTGTTTAGAAGCTGAAGAGATCAAGCGTTGATTAACTTTTTTATATTTGCTGAAGAAGCTAAAACAGAATTTTAAAAAACTGAAACAAACAGAGCGGCAGCTAAAAGGAGCAAACCTTAGGTTGACATGAGCAGAAAACAAGCTAAAAGCAGCAAAACTTATGCTAAAAACCTGAAGCTAAAGCAGTTGAAAGTAAAAGCTGTAAAACATGAGCTAAAATTAGCATAACAGCTGCTAAAAACCAAAATGTAAGGTAGCAGAAAACAGGACGAGATCTAAACAAACTAAAAGAAGCAAAACACAAGCTAAAAATTAAAAGCTAAAGTAACTGTAAGTAAAAGCAAGACACTAGCTGAAATTATCTAATAAACTTATGCTAATAGCACTTTTGTTTACTAGACTACCGCAATAGGAAAAGTTAAAGCTAAAGCTATCCAAATATTCTTAGCTAGTTAAATTGTTGCTAAAAGTAGCAGAAATGTAGCCAAAAGCTAAAAGTATGAAAATAATTACAACTGCAGCTACATTTCTAAAATAGCAAATAATACCAAAACCTTAAAAACAGCTTAAAATAAATACCTAAAACATAAGAGTAGCATAATGGCATCTAAAAGTAGCAAATCATTAGCTAAAATCCAAAAGCAGCATAAGAAAACAAAAAACAGAGCAAGTACAATGAAGCACATTTCAAGTTCAACATTTTTGAAAGATTAAGAGATCTAAATGTGGAGAATATTTATAAGTTATTTAAAAATGATAAAAGTTGCAAAAGCCAAACTATTCCTGACCGAGCTAAACACTTTGATGTCTGAAAGGTTAGCACTACAAAGTATACGGAAGCAGTTTGAGTCCAAAAAAGAAGCGCAGGAAAAGAGTTGTGTAAATCTGCTTCAGCAGCTTCATTTATTAAACGTCGCATTAGGGGGAGGTTTTTTGTTACAGTTTGTTGTCTTGCTTGACGTTTGGGCTCTGACCAATGAGCAGAGGTTTCCCCAGAGGTTCGGGGCAGAAGCTGCCGTCTCTGTACACCAGCCGTCCCGTCAGGACGGTGGCACGCACCACCCCTCGCAGTGTGAGGCCGAGGTAAGGAGTCAGCTGAAAAGACACAACTGTTCAGTCAACAACACAAACGTCTGATCATCACTGCCTTCACTTCCTTGCTGGTGGTTTTACCTTGTTTTTATGACATATGCTTGTTTCTTCGATCTGTAAATTAAAAAAACAAACAAAAAACATGAAATATTGCTGATACGGTGAAAGAATTAAAACATGTTCTTGTGGCCACGCCTTAGTATCACACCTTAGTAGGACATAAATAATACGTGGACACGGTATAATTTTGAACCGTCTCTTTGTGATACAGATATTTGTTGAGTCAGATGAATATGTTGTTTTTGTGTTTAAGGTACAAAGGTTCAAAGATACCTCACACTTATTATTATTATTATTATTTGGTATTTGTTTAATCCAAACAGTTCATCTGTCGTGGTATTTATGAGATGACAATGAACGCCCTATTGGTGATTGTCAGGATCAGACAGAACAGCAGGCCTATCTGCATAGAATAGAAATGAAGTCATGGCCACGCGTTATTTATGTCATACTAAGGCGTGGCCACGACATACTAATGCATGGTCATGAGATAATTTTATGTTTAATCCTATGTCACAGGACGGGCACAGCGCTTTGATGGTTGACAAATACTTTGTTACTGTCCAACACAAACCTTAAACTCTCTCTCTGGGTCCCATATGACCAAGTCAGCATCAAATCCAGGAGCCAGGATGCCCTTCTGGTTCCCCAGGCTGCTCAGCTGGGCCGTCTGTCTGCTGAGGAGCCGGACCACATCTGCCAGCTGAAAACCTCTCCTACTGGCTGAACTCCAGAACAGAGGTAAGCCTAAAAAATTAGGGAAAAAAAGGCCTGGGAGTTATTGATCATGAGTTTTTCTTTTAGCTTTTTTAATGTTGAATTTAAAACTGATTTCTGCAGAGGTGATATTTAAACACTCCAAATCGTCCCCCAGTGTCAGACTTTGATCGCCCTCGAACTGAGGTCAGACTGTAAATGATTGACAATCAGTCGCTGTGTGAAAGTGTCTGTCAGAGAGGTTTAGTGAGGAAAAGAGGTTGTAATAAACTGTTGTGGAAATAAAGCAAATACATACACTGTCTGTTTTTATTTATCTTGAGACACTTTTGGACCAAAAAAACAGAAAGAAACTAAACTAAACAAATAACTAAATCTCAGCAGACGAGAGTGGATTTGTCTCTGTCTGTGTTTGTGGGTCTGTTGATAAAATGAACCATTGGATGAATTTTTTTAAACTTTCAGGAACTAATCCTTGGATGTACATCATCTACAACTGATTAACATTTGAAATCAACTCAGTTTAATATTATGGTGTATGTAAAAGGCATAAAATGACAGTAACTCTGCCAATTCTGCTGTCAGCAACCTAAAAATTGGTGTGATTGTAGTTGAGAGTCATTCATAACTCATACACAAAGTGCTACTCATTGAGCATAATTATTGTTTAAAACCTTAACGGTAACTGTTGGGGTCCATCCAGTTTGTCTGTTAACAAAAGATTTATTGAACCACAAAAGATAATTTGACAAAACACTCTGAAAGTAATTATTTTATATTCATCCACAAGTAATTGTGGATGAATTATCAAATTATCAAAGATATTTGATGTTTTCAGGTCACTCTTGATGAAAATTTTCAGCACAGCTAAACAACATTAGCAAACACAAAGATGGTAATAACTCAGATTTTGGCTTAAACTCTGTACACCTGTCTGATTTGATAGTAACTGAGTCATTCACATGTTTTCTGAGTGTGACATCTAAAGAGATCGCATTAGATTGTGCAAAACATGATCTTTTGACCAAAATGGCTACAACTCTATCATTTCTCATCATTCAGATGGTTTTAGTCTGAAACTCTGGCCCGAAAAGCAATAGTACTTCTTAATATTCTTAATATCCACTGAATATATCATGCATTTCTTTTTTTATTCCATGTAAATGGCAAACTACTTGGTCAATTTATGGCAGTTCTGTAGTTTGAAAAGCAGTTTGATTGCAACATGATGTCAGTTCAAAAACTGATTAGCAGTTAGGGGTTTCAAAGTCAGTGAAAAAGTAATCTGCTAAACGTTTGTTTTGCTATTAGCTGTTAGCTGATTAGCGGAACAATGTCCAACCCTGTTGATTAGCCATGACAGTTCCTCACAGAACTGAAACGTTATGAGACCGTACCAAACTGTAAGGAAGAAATCCCTCCCCAGGCCTCTGTGAAGTCCCCACTGTCCAGTTTTTTCAGATCCGGAGTGCAAGGGGAGTGATCGGACACCACCATGTCGATCTGTCCGGCTTTCAGCGCAGACCACAACTGCTCCTACAGAAACATGGCAAATCATTAACAGACAAATAACTAAAAAATTCAACAATTGCTGCCTTTAGGAGGCAAAATGGAGATGCTTGTATTGACAAGTAAAGATTGAGGACTTGAATCATCAACCCAGGTAGATCAGATTCAACATGACTCTTTCCACCACAAAAAATAGTAGATTTTCTTAGTTTGAACAGTATAATTCTTTGCTATATTTGATGAGATTTGAAAACTGTTGAGTTTGTCCATTGCTTTAGTCTGTTTACCTGGTTGTTAGAGTCTCGGATGGGGGGGCAGCATTTGAATTGAGTGGCCCCTGCGGGTATATTTTCTGCACACAGGCTGAGGTAATGATGGGTGGTCTCCACCGTCAGGGGGCCTCCGGCTCGTCGAGCTTCCTGGATCAGTTTCAGGGGCTTTGCAGAAGACAAGTGAACAATGTGGCATCGCACCCTGGAGCACATGAAGATTGTTATTACTGCAACGAAGACAACTAAATATGTTCCGCGGAAAACCATTTGTACTGGTTTTATGGGATGCAGTAACCTAACTAATCTCACCGGTACTGCAGACAGAGTTCTGTGACCGTGCGAATAGCCTCTAGCTCCATGATATCAGGCCTGGACTGCAGAAAGGTTGAGTATTTGCAAGGGTCTGTTATAAATAAAAGAGAGAAATCATTTGCTGTCAGTATATCTGTGAAGCTAATTTACAGTCAAAACATTGGTTAAAAAGTTTAACTGAAATAGAAAAGATTTGAAACTGAAACAAATCTACTTGTCAGATTCTAAGGGGTGTTTTCCAGTTTCAAAATTCTAGCCCTGTTTTGGCATGGGGCGGAACCTCAGATAAGAAAGGGTGTGGAATCGTGACTGACAGCTTTACACCACAGTTGGACAAGCTGCATTCAGGAACCAACTGGAAATGTCTTTAAAATATCAAAGATATTTGATGTTGAGATAAAGTCAAAAGAGGCCAAAAAAAAGAATATATTTTTTCAATATAAATTATTTCTAAGTGTAATATACTATTTGAAAGCACATGTAAAACTGTTACCACCGATCTCCTCTGTCGTTTGTTGAACATCCTTTTCTGCATGAAACTAGAGGAGACAAAACACAAAGGACTTTAGTTCATGTCACATTAGACTGGATGTTTATTCATTAGTGACCCAGTGATATTTTTTATTAACCCAAACTGTACCATTCTAATTTTTTTTTATCTGAACAATGATTCCTACAATCAATCATCACTTTTTTTTGCAAGGATCAACTAATTAGAGTGCCAACAAATGAACCAATGGTTTAATTTTTATTCATTGTAGGATCAGATTTGATTTTGCTGTTCAAGTTTTAAATACTACAATTTTGTGTTTTTCTGTAAATCATTGGCTAAAGGACCTGGAAGCACTGAGATGAATTCTTGATGTTCAAAGTGATGATGACAATGGCTCCATTGATGGAGACAAGTTGGCACAAGGTTCTGACAAAAATATATCTAAAGTATGAGCCCAGAATCTGACCACGATGTCATTCCCACACCTGAGACACTTCAAGCAGGTAAGGTGCCTAAAGTTGAGGACAGGCAAGGACTGAAACCATGATTCTTGGACAAACAGATGCTTGTGGAAAAACCTTTGCCTGAGATTTGCTTCAAACAGTCCAACCAGACGATCAGCCTCTGAGAAATAATGCACCACCTGACCAGGTTACACCATTTAGATAAAACAATACAGGAGAGAAATCATCTTCCTGCTGGTTGCCTTTATTAGCAGGACATCATCTAGGGACAACATACTAGAACAAATTAGAATATCTGTCTTAAATGCATGGTTGGATACATGCATGATAAAGACAAAATAAGCCATTGTGAACAAGAATCCCTACACGACAGAATGCATATCGCCCATCTTTCGTCTTTAGACTAAGATCCTTTTATGTGAAGAAATTACAAAGATCTACTGTGATCTGCCAGCAGAGTTGTAAAGTAACAAAATACAAATACTTTGTTACTGTGCTTAGGTAGAAACTTTAGTTATCTATACTTTACTTGAGTAATTTTTTTAGCCAAATTTTTTCTTCTATTCCTTACATTGTCACACAGTTATCTGTACTTTCTATTCCTAACATTTTTTTTTTTTAAAAAGGTAAGAAGTGCCATTTTGGGGTCCTTTCACATACACTAAAACATTCTGTTGAAGTGTATTACTCCACCAGGCTCCTAACTACAGTAACCGTAATGCTCCAACAATCCATCAAGCGGTGCAGCTTCACCGCTGACCAAAGTCGCACCAAAACATTTTGACAGGTTTTTGAGCACTGTGTACCACATAACATCAGTTCAAGGTCAGTACACACAACCAAATTATTACATAAGGTGCAATCATTTTTTGAGAAAATTAGGAGTTTCAATGCGCCTTATAGCCCGAAACATACAATAGTTTATATTTGGCGGCACGGTGGCTCAGTTGGTAGAGCTGATGCCTCCCAGCAAGAAGGTCACTGGATTGAATCCCGGCCGGGGACATTTCTGGGTAGAGTTTGCATGTTCTCTCCGTGCTTATGTGGGTTTTCTCCGGGTACTCCGGTTTCTTCCCACAGTCCAAAAACATGACTGTTAGACTAATTGGTAACTCTAAATTGTCCCAAGGTGTGAGTGAGAGAGAGAATGTTTGTTTGTCTCGTTTGTCTCTATGTGTCCCTGTAATAGACTAGGGACTTGTCCAGGCTGTCCCCCGCCCCTCGCACTGTGACTGCTGGATATGGGCACCAGTGACCCCCGTGACCCTGAAAGGAAGAAGCAGGTAACAGATAATGGATGGATGGTTATCTGTGTTGGTAAAAATCACTCGGTCACTTGAGGGATCATGCTGTGAAAGCCGTTGGGGTGAATAAGTTACCAGCAGAACACTTCCTGTGCCTTGTAGCTGCTTCATGGCTGTGTGGAGATCAAGGTCGGCCACATGTGGAAACTCCTCAACACCGCTATGAATAAGGAAACACTTGAAGCCAGCCACCCCGGCCCGAATCATGGGACGAAGTTCAAGCTGGAAGAAGACATGCTTTGTTTGTTTGGTCAACTTCTAGTACAAAACAATTAAGTTAATTTTATTTAACTTGACCCACTGTACCTGATTTCCAGGAACCACGCCTCCCCAGAAAGCTACATCCACAAAACATTTCCCTGTGGCTTCCTTCAGCTTCTGGTGGAAATTTCTCAGTGTTGTGGTCGGCGGGTTACTGTTCCTGAACAAATTGGAACCAGAGTGATTCCTAAAAACTTTTCAACTGCTGTCTTATTTTAGGTAATTCATCATCTCTGACTAATGCTTTTGGAAAAGCAGACATCAAATTTGTTCTTATACACACACCATGTTCTGGACATTACCATTACTATCTGGTGTATTCAGATATTTTATTTATCTTTTTGTTTCTGAAATAAAAGGGTGTCCTGAGACTTTTGACTCAACTTATATAATAGAACTTGTGTTCTGAGCTGCTGTGGTGAGCAGACGTAGTGAAAAATTGTTTCAGGGACCAATGTATACTACAAATATCTACGATGAACCCAGACAGGCATGTTTATAAAGTGATAGTTGTTTTATGAGATTAAACATTACGGTATATTTAAACCTGGGCTAAATTCAGTACTTGTGCAAAAAGAATAAAAGCTGCATTTAAAACAACCATTTTAAATCAGAAATACAGTACACTAATAAAAATGCTCCGCCTATCTACTTTAAAAAAATAATGTAACTATTTGCATAAATTTTTTATGTTGATCAAACAAGATTTTTTTTAGTTTAAAGTGCTTTAACCAAAAACACAATCTTGTTTGATCAACATAAAAAAATATGCAAATAGTTACATTATTTTTTAGGTAGATACAAAGAATATTTTTATCAGTATAGTTGGATAAATTGTTGAAACCCAAGTATTTTTTATTTCCCTTTCAAAGCTGATTTTCAGAAACAATAATGTCATGTTATTGTCATTGTTGTGCCCCCCCCCCGCCCGCCCCCCGCCACACTCCCTGCATCTTTTGAAGAATCTGAAACTATGTTGTCCAAAATGTGCCTAGCTCCATTTCAAAATGTTGCGAGCTTTGATCCGTTATTTACTTTTCTTTCTCAACCTGTTTGTGGTTTAGACAGAGGGCATTGACTGATTGACTTCTGGGGTTGAAAACTTACAGGGGCATGTCCACAATGGTCGTCACTCCACCTGCAGCAGCGGCCTTGGTGGCCGTGCAGAAGCCCTCCCACGAGGTGCGTCCCGGCTCATTAACGTGGACATGGCAATCTACAATCCCTGGCATGACCACGCTGTCACCCACATCCAGTACCTGCAGTCACAGCGAGCTTTCATAACAACTGCATCCACCCTCCAAACACCAAAAGCAATCCTAAGGAGTGATGCATCGATGCACCTGCTCCTCTACCGTTACAGAAACTCATAGCAAAGACAGCCAGCTTACCTCACAGCCAACATCCTCAGTGAAGTTGCACGAAGAGAATATTTGGTGTATTTTTCCATCTTTTATCACAACAACAGCGGGACTTACTTCATTACCAATCAGTACACGGCTACTCTTAACAGCACTGACCTGAGATCCAAGCTTCATGGCTGCTTTAACCGAGAGTTAGCAGGTGCAATAAACTCTCTGCACTTTGCGTTTCCATGTATTCTTATCAGTTCAGTGGCTGGGAGCTGAGACACCACCTCCAGCTGAGCTTGTGTGTCGAGTTTTTTTATGCACGAGAATATGCAGAGGTGCAAATCCAGTTTGGAGTTTGAATGTCCTTTGCATGCATGCAGAGGTTTTCTGGTTTACACTCCACAGGCCAAAACAGACTTGTTAAGTTCATTGGTAATAACTTTAAATCCATCCATCCATTTTCTTCTTTCTTTTTTGTCTGGAGTCGGGTTGCGTGGACAGCAGCTTGAGGGAGACTCAGATCTCTTTCCACAGCCACCTCTTCCAGTTCTTCTGAGAGGACTCCAAGGCTTTCCCAGGCCAAACAAGAGACATAGTCTCTCCAGCGTGTCCTGGGTCTGTTCAGGGTTCTCCTCCCAATTGGACATGTCTGAAGTACCTCCCTAGGGAGGCATCTTTACCAGATGAGCCACCTCTGGCTCCTCTCAATGTGGAGGACTGAAGTCACACTCGAATGCGAACCTGAGAGCTGAACATCACGGCACGATGACACCAACCAGACCACGTCACTTCACTCAAATTGTTGTTTGTCTTGTTTGTCTCAATGTATCCCTGTGATGGACTTTCGTCCTGTTCAGGAAAATATGCTTTCTTATACATATAGCAAAATATGAAACAAAAAGATCTTTAATATAAGATGGAGCTTTGTGTGTTAAAAGTAAGATTTTAAATTCTGAATTTTACAAGGAACCAATGGTGAGAAGCTAAATGTGAGAAAATATGATTTCTCATAACTCTCAATATCTTATCAAAACTCTGGCAGCAACATTTTTAGTTTTTTTAAACCCAGATAATAAATAAGTAGCCTACAATAATCCAGTCGAGAAGTGATAAATGCGTGGACTAGTTTCTCTGCATCATTGTGGTACGAGATGTTTGCAACTTCAGTAACTTTGTGCAGGTGGGGTGCAATGTGGGGTTTAAATGGCATATCCTGAACTGGAGGCCGAGTGCATCATGGGAGCTCCTCGAATTGATGAGCTGAGCTGCCCCAGGCTGACAGCAGGAAGTCCTCCTCGGAAGTACAGAGGAGGTTTTGAGTGATGGACAGGATCCAGGAGCGCACCAGCTGCTCTCCTCCCTCCCTTCCTCCCGGTGGTCGGTGCGCGCGCGGTGTGCGTCATGACGCCAGGCCGTTCGGGCTGCGTGGGTCTGGGCTGGCAGAGAGAGCAGCGGCCTGGTTATGTAACTCACCGGATGCTGCTGCTGCTGCTGCTGCACGGATCAGCTCAGCAGGAGGAAAACTGACGGCCGCTGTGGGCTCGAGGAGGCTACAGGCAGATTGTAAACAGATCTGCAGTCAGATAAAGCGCGTGCTGGCTGCAGGGGGCCTGAGGGGCGTGGAGCAGGCATCACCCCATCTTGTGTTTTTGCAGCCGAGCAGAGGCGCGTCCCTGTTTTAGATTAGCTTTTTTTTTGTTTGGTTCTCTGTTTTTTTTTCTTCAGTGGAAGGAAGCCAATGCGGTTTGGTCTCAGACAGGATCCGGCATCACAGCTTTCCATCAACTGCGTTCCTTCGATCCGGCGCGCGCGCTCTGGTGGAAATCATGGCGGGCCCGGAGCAGTGCCAGCATCAGCAGCAGCAGGTCGAGGAGAAGGCAGAGCAGATAGATGATGCTGAGATGGCTCTGCAGGGCATCAACATGCTGCTCAACAACGGATTCAAGGAGAGCGACGAGCTTTTCAAGAAATACAGGTGGAGATTTCAGCTTCTCCTCTCTGACAGGGAGATTAACAAAACAAAACAAACAAAAACAAGTGTCTGAAACAGAACAACATGTACCGAGTAGCTGTGTTTGCTTGTTTAAATGTCATTCAGATCCAGTGTTACTGTGGCCCCCAGGTGTAAACCTGAGAGGCCCCCCTGTACCTCACAAGTCTGGCTTTTCTGAACGATTTGGATGACTCTGTGGCAACTGGTCGTTTAGAAACAATATTAAGATAAACAATGTGGTGTGAAAGCTGAGAGCTGTATGAGGCTGAAAAAGCTACAAGGAGCAAAATGCTAGTTAAAAGTAGGAAAAAGCCATTTAGAAGCTAAAAGCATCAAAAGCCCAGCTTTTGAAACAGAACACTAACCAAAAGGAAGCAAAACATGGGCTAAAGATGAAACGTAGCAAAATGCAAACAAGCCAAATTTAACTAAAGACTAATGGAAAACCATCCATCCATATATCCATGCTTCAGATTGGGAATCACTGCTTCAAATGAAGCAAAATGCAGACAACACAGAAACAAAACAGGAATTTGTTCTTATTTCATCAAAAATCTATTCTGTAATTGCAGCTTTAAAAACAGCAAGAGTATTTAAATTAGATTTTCTCACAAGTTTAGCATGAAAACAATACAGGTGGTGAAACGGACCAGACTGAAAATGTTAACATTTCAAAGGGTTTCAGAGCATCGTGGCTTCCAAAGAACAGTTTAAAGATTTTATCACTTTTATAGCTCTGTGCATGTTTACCGTAAATAAATGTGATTTGAAAGAACCAACAAGAACATATTTTGTAAAGCTTTCCTTTTCTTGCTTTTTTTTGGTGTGCTTTCTGCAGGACACAGAGCCCGTTGATGAGCTTTGGGGCAAGTTTCGTCAGTTTTCTGGTGAGTCTCTGCCAGACAAATAGGACAAAATATAGTGGAAAAAAATAAAAGAAACGATACAGGGCTCAGAGTTTGTGTTCGATGAGGACCATCTAATGTGTCAAACAAGCTGCATCATTGTCACGATACGCACCGACGGCCTCTCCTTTGTTTAGCTTTTCCACCCATTAACATAATGGATCCAGCTGCCGCTCAGGAACAGCATTAGTCGCACAGAGATACACATTACTGAAACGTTGTATGTGTAGAGAGGGAGATGATTCATGACATGATGGTCAGACACACACACACACACACACACACACACACACACACACACACACACACACACACACACACACAGTCACTTCCTCACATGATGTCATCCTCTGTCCCTCTATGCTAAATGCACCAGCTGGTTGTTATAGGAGGTGACATGTGACACACATCATAGTTTAATGCAGAGCAGCACCCTCCACACATCACCTCCACATGCATGACAAATATTAGATATTTTAAAGCTTTTGCGTGACTTTGTGATATTTCTGCTTGATCAGAGAGGCTACAACGCAAAGGTTCTCCGCTTCTGTCTGCAGAGAAGAGTGTTGCATACAGCTGTGCATGTGTCACCGAGTTTCTCCATTTATGTAATAGTTTTTTTTGTTTTTTTCTGAATCTGTTACATAACACTTCTTCATTTTTAGTAGGCTACAGCTCTAGCAGCTCATGAGTTAGTTTAACATCAAATATTTTGTTTTTCTTTTCATTTTCATTTACTTGTATACGAAGCACGAATTGTATTTTATTTTTATTTTAACCGCTGGAGTTTCTCCGCAGAACGCCATGATGACCTTCGAGGAGGAGAAGATGCAGATGGCCTGCGACGACCTGAGAACCACGGAGAAACTGTGTGAGAGCGACAGTGCCGGGGTGTTGGAAACAATCCGGAACAAGATCAAAAAGAGTGTAAGCGTGGATTGGGGGGTAAAATAGTAGTTCAGTGGTTGGGCTAGACTGGTCAAAATCATCCCATCATAATCTATCTTTACCTGTCACCTTATTTTTAAAAACGATAACAATTAAACATTCGGTAGAATTTTTATTTCCATTCATTTTAATTAAAATTCACTCCAAACAAGCTGAACAGATAATCCACATCAACCAGATGAACATGAAACTGTGACTGGTCCAAATAAGTGCATATAAACTATGAAATAAAAAGATTGCACTTATAATATGAACAGATCACCTGCTGTTGCCTGATCCCACAGCCTCACACCATCCTCCTGGACCATTTAGACCAGGAGGAAGGTGTGAACCCACAGTCTCACACCTTGCTGTGAGAGTGAAGTGATCAGAAGTCGGCAGGCCTCTCTGAACGAGAGCTTTCCTGATCGTTATTGGGCTTTTTTTCCTAATATGTTTCCCAATATGTTTTTTTAAAACAGCTAATTTAATATGCAAACTTGCCACCAAGTGGTCAGGGGTGGTAATTACAATCTGTCAAAATGACAGATGGCCTTCATATTTTTCTTCACCGTTTAAAAAAAAGGTCATATACAAAAAATATTCGGTTTACATGACCCCTATTATTGTTGTAAGATTCTATTAAAACTGAGCAGAAATAAAACCAAGAGATGCAGATGAAACCAAATTGCACATTTAGTTAGATTCCATTGTTGTTCTTTTTTAAATGTCTCTACCAGAACAGTCTTCAGTTTAGATAATGACATTAAGATGCTCACCATTAGGTGTAACGGTGCAGGATGCAGTGAGATCATACCAAACCACCACATAGATTCAATTAGCTCCTCCTTCCAATTCAATCATCTAACTGGATGTAGTCTTGGAGCTGCCTGGCAGCGTTGGGTTATTCAGAAAACTCCTTTGAACGCTCAACTTTTCAGCCACTGGGGAATGGAGCTGCAATGTCTAACTGAGTTCTGTTTACTGACACTCTCTGTGTGTGTGTGTGTGTGTGTGTGTGTGTGTGTGTGTGTGTGTGTGTGTGTGTGTGTGTGTGTGTGTGTGTGTTACAGATGGACTCCCAAAGGTCAGGGGTGGTTGTTGTGGACCGCCTGCAGAGACAGATCATTGTTGCGGACTGCCAAGTGTACCTCGCTGTTCTGTCATTTGTCAAACAGGAAATCTCAGGTAAACAATCAGAAACACCTTTACCTTTGGGGCCACATGAAATCTCAATGAGGGCCACATTTGGCTCACAGCCCTTAAGTTTGAGACAAGCATTTTAGGGTTACTCCAGTTCAAGATGGCTGCCACAGCTTAGTGATCTCAGACACTCCGAAGGAAAGCCATTCAATGTACGGATGAGGAAGTGGTGAAAATACCCAGAGGGGGGAGTGATAATGTGCAGCACCTGTGTGATTACTGAGTGGAGACAGGTGTGAATGGAGAGCGAGGGAGCAGTAGAAACACAGAGCTGGCTGAGGAAGGGGCAAGAGTGAACACAAACAGCAAGAGATATGAGGACAACAAAATACACCAAATTCACGGACCGTGACAAGAATATGCTGATCTTAGTGTAAAATTGGCATTTAAGGACAGTGGAATTTTAGGCTTTTAATCAACATAGACATTAATTTTTCCTTTTATCCATCAATACATGTCTTGAGTCCATCCAAACCCTAACCCTTACAGGTTATTGGCACAGCACATGGAAACAAACAAACAAAGTTCCATCTTTGCATCTACAAATATATAACATTTCTGTGACAAAACCAGCTGCATGTTATTCATTTTTCCACCACAGCATACATCAAAGGAGGCTGGATTCTGCGTAAGGCGTGGAAGATGTACAATAAATGCCACAGTGACATCAGTCAGCTGCAGGAGACGTCTCAGAGGAGGTCCTCCGGCAACCAGGAGTCCCTCTCAGCTGACGACGCCAACCACAACGCTCCGGTGGAGAACGCCGTGACAGCCGAGGCCCTGGACAGGCTCAAGGGCTCCGTCAGCTTCGGCTACGGCCTTTTCCACCTGTGCATCTCTATGGTTCCTCCACACCTGCTCAAGATCATCAACCTGCTGGGCTTCCCCGGAGACCGTCTTCAGGGTCTGTCCTCTCTTATGTACGCGAGCGAGAGCAAGGACATGAAGGCACCACTGGCGACGTGAGTGAAGCTCAGATTTCTTAATTTCAGACAGAGAGGGACAAAAATACTTTAAGACACAAAGTGAATCAAAGTAAAACTATTAACTTTTATGTTATACCAACCTGGCCTTTAGGCAGCTATAAATAGCTATTGTAATTTTGAAATTATCATTTACTTTCATTTATAATGTCTTTAACTCTGTATTAAATCTATTAATAATCATTTCAACACACATTCAAAGCTGAATTAATATTGGTGTACACCAATAATAATTTGGAATTAATAATTAATTGGGTGACAAGATTACAATAAACACATAAGATAAATGTCTGAAACAAGCTTCTACTTCAGGGTTTTTCAAAGCTTCACATCTCAAGTCCACACCAAAAACATGTCATTTTTTTATCCCTTCATTGGAAATTATTTTTTCTTTAATCTCAGGATCTTTTAAACCAAAAATTATGTTTGTGTATGAATGGGAGGAACAAATGCACCAGAATGTGTTTTGTTTTAAAAAATAATGTGGACAGGGCCAAAGTGCAGCCAAACAGCAAGCAGTCAGCTCCACACAAAACATGGCAAACCTTTAGTCAGGTCAGTTAATATGTTATAAATAAACCAAATCGTCAGGTAAAAGTGATTGGTGTTTCTAAAAACTACTGGAGTTTCATCTTTTTTCAATCCAAGATTTAAACAAAAAAATGTGAAGTCAAAGAGTTCAGAGGGTAAAAAAGTGAGAACTGTATCCGATGACTAATCTGGGTCAAACGTCTTGTTTTGTTGCTCAGGTTGGCCCTCTTGTGGTACCACACAGTAGTGCTGCCTTTCTTCGCTCTGGACGGCTCCGACACAACCGAAGGCCTGCTGGAGGCCAAAGCTATTCTGCAGAGAAAGTCGGTGGTTTACCCCAACTCGTCTCTCTTCATGTTCTTCAAAGGACGAGTTCAAAGGCTCGAGGTTTGTGCTTCAGGCTCGGATTGACTGTGTTTGTTCTTGGATTTGAACGAGAAAATGTGAAACAAGCCTCTGTGCTGAAGCACATACTTAGTACGCATGCCACATGAGTCATTGCCTCACCAAGACCAGCAAGATATTGGTCTGACTCATCATACAACGTGCTTGTAGTCTGTGTCTAACATGATTACCGTTACATGTCGAAGCGTGTGCTCTCTCCTCTGTCCCCAGTGTCGTATCAACAGTGCTTTGGCCTGTTTCCATGATGCATTAGAGCTTGCATCAGACCAAAGAGAGATCCAGCATGTGTGTCTCTATGAGATTGGTACGTTTGTTCTCATCCAGTTAGTTTGGACATAATGACTGTCAGCTTACAGGAATGATCTTGTCATGTCTGCTTGGTTTTGGGTCAGGTTGGTGCAGCATGATAGAGCTGAACTTTGAAGACGGCTTCAGAGCGTTTGAGCGACTGAAGAATGAGTCGCGCTGGTCACAGTGTTACTATGCCTATTTGACTGGAGGTAAGCCTGACGCACTCTTGCACATAATTAGTATGAACAAGCGATAGGGTCAGGTGATATTTGCAAAATAATAATGACTAGTAAGTAAGGAGTGAATGTACCCTCCTAGGGTTTGTCACAAACGTCAGTTGTGAGTTGTAGGCCTACAAATTGACTAAAAACAAAAATAAGTGTGGTCATGCGTGTCCCCTGCCCCGGCCCTATGGGTGGCTCAGTTTGAGAAACACCAGTGTGTTCAGTTTGGGTGGGGCTTGATTCTCATTGTATTCCCTTCCAGTGTGTCAGGGAGCTTCTGGGGACCTGGAAGGAGCGAATGAAGTTTTCAAAGATGTCCAGAAGCTGTTCAAGAGAAAAAACAACCAGATAGAGCAGTTCGCTGTCAAAAGGGTTGGTTGAAGTGCAACTTTTGAACTTCTTTTAATTTTCATGCTGTTTTGAAAATTATCACAACTTCTGTTTGTTTATTTTTCCCCCACCACATGTAGGCTGATAGACTGAGAAAGGTCTCGCCCACCAGGCAGCTTTGCATCCTCGGGGTAGTCGAAGTCCTGTACCTGTGGAAAGCGCTTGCAAACTGCTCACCATCCAAGCTGCAGATAATGAATCAGGGTTAGTGCGACACACGAGACAAACCTGACCACTTTAACTTCAGCCACATGTTTGAAGAGCTTTTGTTTTTGTTTGTTATTTTTGTTTTGCGTGAGCATTTCCTGTGGTTTGCACTCAGTGTTGCAGAGCCTGGACGAACCTTCGTGCAGAGGCCTGAAACATCTCCTCCTCGGTTCCATTCACAAATGCCACGGGAACATAAGAGATGCTGTTCAGGTAGTAATCCAGTCTGCACCAAGAATGACCCTAGAGTTAATCTGAACTAAAGATTCCACTCATCTGCTCTCTCATTTTGTCATGTGATCCAGTTCTTCCAGCTTGCTGTTAGAGACGAGTATGGACGACAGATCAACTCGTATATTCAGCCATACGCGGTCTATGAGCTGGGATGTATACTTCTTGCAAAACCAGAGGTTAGTTGTCTGCCCGCAGCATGACAATCTGCCACAGAAAGGCTGATGATTTATTTTTTTCTGTCTGTATGTGTGTGCATGTGCTTGAAGACATTGAAGACAGCTGCCCCAGCTAACTGACCTTAAAAAAAAACACAAAAATTACAATAAGCCATTCAGGTTTACGGATATTACGCTGTAATGCGGTGTGGTAGAGTGCTTGTTGTAACTCAGATTCTTTTGTATAAACCCTTTCAGACAGTGGCAAAGGGGAGATCATTTCTACTTCAGGCTAAGGTAAAAACAAATAAAATAAATCAAGACTTAATTATACAACAGCAAAGTGACTGATAATGCTTTTACTTTGTATTTAAATTTTCAGGAGGATTTTACAGGCTACGACTTTGAAAACCGTCTCCACGTCCGCATCCATTCAGCTCTGGCCTCCTTGAAAGAAGTCGTGCCTCAGTGACTCCACGAGGGAACGCTTCGATGACCCAAGCTTTTCCCAAAGTTACAAGCCGCTCACAGTCACTGTTTGACATTCTGGTGAAAAGTCAACTTTTCCTTTTTCTGCTGTTATTAAATGAGCTGAGGACATAGTTTGAGAACGTTTATCATATCAGAGTGAAGTTAAAGTGCCATCGCTGTGCGTTCATAAAGCAACAGATGTTGTCAGCTTGTCTGTCCTGCAAGCTGACAAACCCTAACACTTGATTTTCTTTACGGCAAGCACTAAATATTCCACGACTAAAGGATCTTAAAACTTAATTCAATAAGACAATGCTGGAGTTGTTAGTGGGTGTTATAGACGAGCTTTAGCTTAAGAGGCCCAAAGTACTTTACAGTATATGAAGCCAAACAGTCGACTCCTGGTCACCTTTTATAAGCCCATGAGACACATGACGTAGAGCTCCTGGAAAACCCCTCCCACTTCTGTACACGTCACAGCTCCACTCCAATAGCTTCTGTTTGGCCACAAATCTGTCACAAATAGAGTGCCAGATTTTTCAGCAGATGTATAATATCTGTCTGTTTGAGCGCTTGAACACACCCACAAACTTCTGAGCAATTCTTAGTGCATTTGCCTGTGAGGAAAAAGTCAGGCCCAAGCTCTGTGTCGAGAAGGGGTGTGCGAAACTACTCCGCGAACAAAGTGACGCGGTTGTCGTCACACAATTGCAGTGAGAGTGGATCTCGCAGCTTGGGGTGGAGTATGGAGGGGCCTTCGCTCTGCCTACTTCAAGGTTTGTGCTAAGCTAAGCCTTTCCAGCCTGTTTCTCTACTGGATGCACAGAGATTAAACTAGACAAAATTAACAGATGCATTCCCCTTTATCTATTTTCTCTATTCACGTCTCACTTCTCTACTCACGATTTAGAGCTAACAATTAGCCAAACATGCATGTTATAGGGCTGTGGGAGAAAACCCACATGTGCATGGGGAGAACATGTAAAATCCACACAGAAAGGCCAGGCGAACCTTTGGCCCCTCTGTGACGGCTCTTTGGTTCCTCCGCAATGACTTTTTAGCCCCTGGCCTAGACCATAAATATTTTAGTGTATGGTATTGTTAATACTTGATACTTTTCTATACAAATAAACAATAAATTAATGAACTGTTAGCTGTTAGCTCAATTGTCCTATTAAGCCAAAACTTATTTCTCTTAACTGAGGTTCAAAAAGCTATTTACTGTACATCCCCACTTCAAAATATCCAAAATATCCTCTTAATATCACTAAAAGTGACGATTCCAGCCAGGAAATATCAGTTGTCTGGAATGCCGTGGGCTACATGAGTTAGACAAAAACTACAATTAGCAAATAGAAAAATAATAGACTGATCTTTTAAAAAGTTACTCTAAGTTCATTTTAATTAAAGATACCGTAACATTATTCTGCTAGACACATTTGACATATCTTTAAATAAGTAGTAATTTAACATAATTCAAATAGGAGTATAGAATAAATACAAACATTAGGCGATTAAAAAAATAGAAAAATGGAAACAGCATAAACATAGTGCCAACCAATTATCTGAAAATGCAAACAAACAGTAATAACCAGGCTGGTGTGAGTTAATCCCATTCAAATAGTTGGACTTTGTGCATTTGTTGTAAATGACACAGAATCATGCTCTGATGGTGAATTTTAAAAACCAGCGTCAGGTATGCGGCCTGGGAGCCATGCATTACATGTCTGGGTGACGGTGGCTTCAAGTACTGAAACTCAAATATACCATTATGTCCATTCCTGCATATGCATGTAGGTATTCTAATGTAGTACCTTTACTACTGTACTGTGATGGTAACTTATGAACGGTGCTGGTAAATTTCAGCCAAACAAGTCATGTATTATTACAACTATTTACTCCGATATGGTTTTTGTTTTATAGAACTTAAAATTAGTTATTTAAAGTCTGTGTTTTGTTATTACATACATAAGTTGTGCTTTTATAATAATGATGCAGATTTTCAGGTTTTAGGACTCTTTGTACGGCCTTTTTTTGTGGATTACAAAAATATCCCCCCCCCCTTGTTTTTCACTCAGTTTTGTTGCCTTACAACTTGTAATTTAAAAGTTAGGTGAAAGTAAATTTGTCCGGTAACTGTTCACTTCCCAAAGTCAGTACTTTGTAGAGCCACCTTTATAGTTACACCTGTGGGTCTCTTCAAGTTCACCTCCACAGGATTGCTCCATCTAACCACTGAACTTTTTATCCATTCTTCTTGGAAACACAGCTACAGCTCCTTCATTATAGGTGTTGTTTGTGTCCAGTAATCTGGGATTTGAATGGATCATTCCAGGATATTTAACTATTTAGGGATTGCCATTTAGAATGAAAGGCAACACCTAATGTTATTCCTTCGAGGCAAAAGGATCTCTATACTTTATATAAAAATATATTTTTATTCTTCCGCGTACATTAATGCGGTCTGAACCACAAAACAAGCCCCCACAAAAGTTACATCAAAACGACTGGCTTGGTCAAACTGTTCAATTTTAGTCTCATCTGTCTAATTCTTCCACGTTTGGAGGGGCGCCAGTATAATTTGAGAGAAATTCCAAACAGTATGCCTTAATTATTTATTAAAGCAATTTATTTTCCTGTCCATTCTTTCAGTAGACCCAGCTCTGTGCAGTGTGTGTGTCATTTATTTAACAAATCATTACATGTGGCTTCTGAAAGTAATAGTTGGGGCTTAAATCCAGAGGGAGTGAATTCAAATGCGCGCACCACTTTTCAGTTTAAATTTTTTTTAAAATTTAAAGCAAGAATTTTTTCCCATTGAAGCTGGAGTGTTTGCAGTAGATCATATCAATTTCTTATAACCAAATTAAAATTTCATTTAAATGCCAGGATGTAAGGCAATAAAATAGAAGGAATACCAGAGGGTTAAATCTCCATTGTCACAGACTAATTGAAAAACATGATTTTGTTTTAGACAAACCACATTCAGAAGTTTAATTTTTTACATTTACTAAACACTTGAAAGTTAAGCACATAAAAGTTTAATGCTCATCACATTTTGAGCACTCTGGTCTGATCTGAGCAATATGATTATAAAAGCAGACATTGTTTAGTCTTTCAACAACGGGCACTTGTTTCACAATTTTTCACTTCAGGTTCAAATGTGTGAACTCGTGGATTTGTTTACCTGGCTCTGGTCTATAAATAATAACGCTTGTCATTCCTTGTGGCTGTGATGAATGCAAACTGTGGTAAATGTTCAAATGGGTGCAGTGAAATAAAAACATTACAGTGAAATTTCATTACGAACTTATTTCATGTATCATATACCTCTGTCACAGGAAGGTCTCCTCTCTTTGTTGTACGTGTTTTTTTGTTGAAACTAAATGTTATAAGTTAAGATGCCACTAAACTGAATAATAAACAGTTCTTCATATATAATGGGGAATAGTCGTCATTGTTCTTTATGTCTAAATTTATTCATTTTTTTATGTTTTAGGGCACCCAAAACTTTGTTATTCTATGTATGAACTTGTAGGTTGACAGTCTCAAAATAATTTGAGCACAAACACACAAGTTTACTCTGATGCAAAAATGTTGCATTTTTGATAAGATAAGATACTTTATTTGTCAAACATGGGGGGGGGGGGGAAATGGGTGACTGTATGAGGACTGTATGGTTGAAATAAACAACCAAAATAAGTAGGTCAGAATAAATAAATATATATTACAGTTTTCCTGGTAACTAGAAATGATATTTTGAGAAATAGATTTTTATATAGGCCTTGAGTTTGACACAAGAGCAGGCGATAATCCAGATTTTGACTGCAAGAGTTTTTTAAATAAAGTAATACTACAAACACTGGAACACTAAAACAATCAAAAGAAAAGTAAACAAAGACTATGAAAACAGGTTCATCACACAAAACACAAGATAATCGCTCACTCAGCTGGTTAATTATTCAAGATCCAGAGTCACTGTTTAAGTTTGGCAGAGCTGGAAGGTGAGAAGAGTACATAGCTCTGCATCCTCCTCGACTGGACACTGACACCTCTGAAGTACCAGAAGAATTGTCTTCTTCCCTTGCTGTTCCCTTGCTTCTTCCTTCTATTGCTGTTTGTGATACATCCACTCGTTAACAGTTATGATTTGTGCAATTATTTGCTTTGATTGTCATGTTTCACATTTTCCTCAGAGTCAAGCAATGTGATCTTTTGAATTTCTGTTTCCAGGTGAAACCCTGAAATCCAAGTTGTGCGTGGATCTGATCCACCATGCGCATCGAGAAGACATGAAGGACAAAGAAAGTGTCCAGGAGAGATTGGACAGTTTGACTTAATGTGTTTCAGAGACAGGGGAGTGGTTGGTCTGTGTAAAGAGCGAGGTCACGGCTGCATTGTGTTTCATGAAACCTGATCGGCCCGTGCCGCTTACCAGCAGTCAGGGAGCTGCTGTGCACCACTGTTTATTGCTCCTCGTAACACCTTCCAAAACGTACCCGTTCGTACATGAAAACAGATAGATCGGACATTCACCGCAGTTACCATCAGAAGCTGCTGAAGAGGTTGTATTTACTACTAAACGATGATCTTGAAACGGAGCACCTTCTGGTTGTAAAAAGAACAAAGAACATATATTGATCTGGGAATAAATCTCTACGCTCGCTGATCCATTATGGTCTTGTAATGTGCAGACAACTCACACAAGAGGGCATTGACATAAATTGTCCTCATAAATTTTGCCTCTGTGTTTGTAGGTGTGTGTGTGTGTGTGTGTGTGTGGGTGTGTGTGGGGGGGGGGTATTATCTCAGGAAATGGGCTCTGATTTGCTACAAACACTCAGAAAAATAGCCTACCACTTGATAGTTGTTTTAGCCTAGTCTAACATTCTTTTGATGAAAATAGCCTATAGAAATAATTTTTTTAGAATATAAATTGTAAAAAAAAAAATATGAAAAATTATGTAAACCTGTATGTCAGAACGTCATTTCCTAATTCACATACAGCTGTATTTGTCAAATAACCTATTTATGACAACAAACATCAACATCTTATGTAATTCTGTTCTGGGTTTTGGTGCCACCCCTGGATTTTCAGTGGCTGCCCTCATTTTAAAAAATTCTGGGTGCGCCTCTGTCTACGACAGGTAAGATACTGACTCTTCATGACGTTTCCCCAGAGAAGTCCCTTTAAAATGGCTGAAACGTCCCTTTAACCCTCCCCTCTTCCGTGTCTCTCGCCTCTGCACCGAACGCCGCCGCCACCCTCCGCCATGACGTCACCGGCTCGGAGGAGCTCGAGCATCCTCGTCAAAGGCGCTCAAGAGACGGCAGAGCCATTTTGACCGATTCGCTTCGCGTCCACCTCTCCCTCCCCGAGTCCTCGAGACCGGACAGCCTCGGGTGGAGGAGGGTGGCGGGCGTTTAGGTGAGGCGCACCGGGCGGACAACCTCTTCGGCCCGGCCCGTTTTTCGCGAAGAGGAGAGGCGGGTGACACAGAAGACGGGCAGCAGACCTGGAGGAGGTGGAGGTGTTGGGAGAATAAAACCTGCCAAAAAAAAAGGTAGAGAGAGAAACAAAACGCGTCTGTAGACCCGAGCACCGCAGAGGTACGATGACACCCCGTCTGTTTTCCCTGTTATTTTCCCATGTCGAGCTGTTTTAACGACAGTCTTTATTTACTTGGTGTTGATGGGAGAGGATGTTCAGGGCGCGGCCAGAGAGTCGGAGTCGGAAACGGCACCTTTTATCGGCTTAAAGACACGAAACTAAACGAACTACGTATTCTTTTTAGCTCAAACAAACGCTGTATGTGAACAAATATGTTGTGTGACAGACATTAAATGCAGTGTCATTGGTCGAGGTGGGACAAAAAGGGCCCTTAAGTCCATTTAGATGGTATTTAGGTGTTGAAAATGACGCAATAAAAACAACCAGAAATCACTTATAGTGACATTTGAACCTTTAAACAATGTTTTGTAAAATTTTCTGACAGCCTGAAAAAACTGGCCAAGCAACAACGAATCAACAAACTGTACCTCTTTATAAGACTAATCTCATAAATATTATAATTTGTCATTTTTGAGTAGAAATTGAAATGTGTGTTTGTCACTACAGGGAAATGGTGTCCGCCCAGCTGAGCTGCATCATCAGCTGATTGGTCATCAACAGATTAGAACCACACATTTATATATTAATATTTTAAAGGGTGACAATCAGATTAAACATTACGCAATCATATATTTATTTAAAATGTTAACGTGCCACATGTCACGTGTATTATTTAAAACGTAAATCTTCAGCAATTAAATCAAGAAACGTGTAGGTTATGTTCTTTCAAAGTACAGTGTGAACTGTAAATGATTGCTAAAACTTGCTAAAGAAGCTGAAATGGAGTGATTAAAGCTAAAATAAGTGCAACACCAGCAGCCAAAGGAAATGATCGAATTTTTAATAAAAAGCAGAAAATATGAAGCCAACTAAAAGCATAAAGTAGCACAACTGGAGGTAAAAGTAAAGAGTAGTAAAAGCCTAGCTAAAAGGAGCATCAGAATACACAAATACGGTAAATATCCTGCAGATATAAAGGTATTTTTATAAGAAAATAAAATTAAGGTTAAATATTTTGACATTTATAAAAGTTGCAAAAACAAACATAGCACATATCACCTGAGATAGATAGATATTACACAAGATAGATAAAACAGAAATATAGATAAATAAAAAATAGAAAGCAAAATATATAAGAATGACAATATAGACAGATATACATGCACAACAGCTAAAGTTTTTGATTTATTAATGGCTATAATAACACAAAATATGCTGAAGCAGTTATATTGTAACAAAGTATGGAAGAATAAAAACAAACAGGGATACAATAATGCTGACTCAGTATTCACACATTGGTCAATGTCTTAAATTTTACAGGCTCTTCCTAAAGAACAAAAAGGTCACAGCTTTAAAAGTAACATGCAGAAATGTTTATAAAAATCTTTCAATTAATCTGTTAGACAACAACAGCAGGATGACACAGCAAATTTCCATGATTCTGTGACGACAAACTGATCCTAGAATGGAAAAAAACCTCACTTTTCAATAAAAACCTCACAAAATGTTAAACCATAGCCATTAATTCAATAACAAAAATAAATCTGATCTATTAAAATGTCTAATCAATAGACCTGACAGGAAAACCCAGACTCACTGTTGATCTCATTGACGAAAACCCTCACTGAATATGACTTAATGATGAGTCATGGTTGGTCAGACGCCCACAATGACACTGCACACTATGACCAACTCATATAAAGATCGCACATTTACTGATTTGAGGTTATTTTGAAGTATTTTAGAAGACAGCACAATGAGTTTGGAGTTATTTCTGAGACGAGGCCACTAAACAAAAGCCGAACCCCAGACTCGTGGACAGTTTCAGCCCCAAAGTCATCTAGAGAAACATCCTGACATTTAGCTGCCGCTGCACTTCTTTTGTTACAGCCAGCTTCATTATTCTCCTCCCTCCCATCGCTGACCATGCATGACCTTTATGTCCCATCCCTGCAGCCCTGCCCTGCTCAGTTATCAGTCAGAAGGTTTTACATTTCCATTATCGCCCGCCAGCACGGGGCAAAAATGTAATGCGATAATGTTTTCTCCTGCCTCTGTTTGTGAGGGTGTTTGTAGCTTAAAATGTCTCACGAACTCTTCGAAAACAACCATTGGACATACGTCTACAGCTGATTAACATTTGGAGTTAAGCTGATTCAACTTGGCTGCCACGGCCAAGTTTTATGGATTATTTTGTGAAATTCAACCTCCACCCTTCTCCAGTCTCTGCCAAACTGCCAAACTAAACACTTTATACAAGGTTTGACCAAAACAGCTATAATCGACTCATTTCACAACTTGAACTGATCATTGCTCAAAACTTTAGCATGAAAGGTAGAGATCGATGTCAAGTCCTTTAAAGGATGCTGGGATGATTTTTGACGTTTATATTCTACAAAATATTTCTTGTAAAATGACTTACTGTGATGCAACTCAACACATGCTAAAATAAAATGTATGTTTTGAAGGTCTGCTACAAATCAAACAGTTTAAACCAGATAACTAGATTTGACCCTTTCCTTATTTCTAGAGGCCTACGAGCCCCACACCTGGGCATTGGAGGAGGCACCCAGAGGTGCTAAGAGGACAGCACCATGGCAGGAGCCTCTGTGAAGGTGGCCGTGAGGGTCCGGCCCTTTAATTCCAGAGAGATCGAAAAGGAAAGCAAATGCATCATTCAGATGTCTGGGAACACGACCAGTAAGTAATCCAACCAGGGTTTTATTGATGAGCTGACAGCGTGTGGCTGCTCTGGTTTTATTACCGTAACCCATCAGGACCAAACGTAACATACGAGTCCGTCTGCGCTCGTGTTTGGAGGACTCAACCAGATGCACGCTGAACTGAAACCACCGTGGGCCAGTGATAAGCTAGCCATGGGCTGCTATGAGATTCTACATCATTATATTAGCTTTTATTAGAAATATATAAATGTAATTACTATGCATTTTACTGCATAGTGACATTTTTGGTGAGACTTTATTTTTAAGTGATGTGTTCAAACACACATTACAGTGAATCCATACATTCTGCACATAAAGAGAAGGACACGCCCCCACAGTCATTGACTGTATATGCATATATTAAGGTGTGCTTGCTCTGTCTCTTCAGCAGTTTGGGGGTACCAAACTGAAGTATGTTGTCTATTCTATTCTTTTTCCTGCACAGAACAGATTTGAAGCCAGTTTGCAGTAAACATTTGAATTTGTTATATTTTTGTGTATGCTGTTATTTAGGACCAAGGCTGAAACTTTTATTTAATCACAAGTATTGATTGTTAATATAGTTTTTGCTGAAACACCAGAGTTTTATGTTCTATTTGTTTACAATTTTGCCCTTTGCATATATTGTTTTCTCCACTGTTCTGATGTTGATATAGTTATGTTTTATGTTAAATATTAATTAGTTGATATTTATCCTCTGTAGCTGAGCCTGTGAACACGCTAACAACCAACTAAAAAATCCAACTGCCACGCAAATAAAAGTATTTAAACTAGAAACATTATGGTAAAATTTCAACACCATGTTATACGTTGAAACTATTTATCAGCCCAATGTGAGCTGGAGCTGGAGGATACTTGTCCCACCAGGAGGCATGAGTTCAGGCTCTGTCCAGCTGTTCCGTTCCCTACGGTGACCCTTGACCTTTCTTGGTGACTGGATTACTAAAAGATAAGTTTATCCTGCAAAGGATCTGTAGTGACTCACGTAATCCCGGGCAGACGCATGATGTGAGCAGAACTGGAAAGAAAGCTGCTTTAACTGTGTCTCAGGCAGAAATGTATGAAAGAAATGCTGAATGTTCTCAGTTATTACTGCAGGGGTTTATGTTTTCTAAAGGGAAGCAGGAAAAATTGTTATTATCTCTGGAACATCACACCTCAGGTGGAATAATCTCCATCAAATTAGAGCTGATGTTCATTCAGGTCAAGGTCTTCTTGTTGAGTAAGCCAGATTTAAAAAGTGTCTTTTTTTATTCAATATTTTGAGTTAATAATTCTACTGAAAATTTCCTTGCATTCAAAACATAGTTGGTGTCAATGGCGTTGAACATCTGGGAGAAAATTAATTCTTGTTGTTTTTTTAGTTTTGTTAATATGATTTACTGTTTTCTTTTTGACTCTTATTTGTTTTGAAGCATACAGAAGAGTTCAGATCGCTCTAAATTCATTGAATTGTAGGGAGCACAGGGTGCGGAGACTGGAAAGATAGTTGATATGTAGTTTGCTTTGCAAGGTAAAGCCGTTCATCAATAACTGATGAGGCTTCGTAAAATATTTACGGTTTGGCCTGATTTAGTCATCTTCCTCCTCCCTCCTCATGTCATGGGTGACTAGTCAACAGGCTCAGTGCCTTCCTAGTGTTAACGATTCTCTGTGCAGTTTCTAAATGTTGTCTTTCACCTAACTCACTAAAGACTGTCCCTCCCAGCGTGATGGTTTCAGAGTCATGCAGTTTATTTGACGTCCTCCTCTGTCCCTACAGCTGAGAGCGATTAGTGTTGTCATCAGTTTCCACTTCGATTAGAGGAGCTGTACGCCACTGGGAGTCCAAGTCAAGTCCTCAGAGATGTGTTTTTCAATGTCTTTAGAATTTATATTTTTAATGCATTTAATTTGTAGCTATATGGACTAAGATATTTTATTGTGTTCAGTACAGCAGTCAAATACGGTTTTATTATTGCCCACTGCAGAGATGCGAATGTGAATGTTTATGTTTTTGCTTGAGTTTGGGTGTGTGTTTACCTGTCTTTTGTTACTTTTTTAGGACCTTTTCTGGTTTAACCACCTACCATGTCAGGACCAGTAGTCTTTTTAGAGACCAAACACCGGTTCTAATATGGTGGAAAACCATTTTTGGGTTAGCAGTTAGGCTTAGGACTAAGGTGTGAATTGATGGGGTGGTCAGGGATAATTATGTACTGCTATTGTATAGGTTTAGGATAAGAGTCCGGGTTAGGCTGCAGACATGACTGGAAATTAAAGGAAGTCAATACACGGTCCTAATAAGATTAGAAATACAAACTTGTGTGTGTATATCTCAAGAACCCTTGACTTTTATTAGTTGATTTTACTGAAACTTGAGACTGATCAGTCTATTCTGAGCACTAACAGATCGTGGAAGATTTTTGTTGTCAACCCTATTTGTCTGTTAGCAAAATATCCCATGAATCGCAACATGGTTGAATATCAATGAAATTTTCATGCAAATATCCACAACTGATGACAGTGTTGAGTCATTCCAATTTAAAATGGCTGCCATAGCTAATCAAATTGGCTATAACTTTGTACATTTCATGGATACTGAGCAGCGGCACGGTGGATCAGGTGGTAGAGCTGTTCGAATCCCAGCCAGGGACTTGCATCCTGTTCAAGATGTTCCTTGCCCCTCGCACTGTGACAGCTGGATATGGGCACCAGTGACCCTGAAAGGTAGAAGCGGGTTAAAATAATGGATGGATACTGAGCTTAAATCCGTTGTGGTAGTAGCTGAGAGTCATTCAGAACACGCACTCTGAGCACATCTCATGAGACCACAGCTACCACTCTGTCATTTCATCTCATTTCATTTATTTGAAAGGATTAAAGTGCAGAATAACTATATTTAATCTGTTTTCCTGATTTATCAACACGAGATGATCTTAGTTTGAACCTCTGGCATGAAAGGTGGTGGGTGATTCCTTGAAGGAATGTTAGGCCTTTAATTTTATCCAGTCTGCAGGTCAGAAAGATTCAATAAGAAGATATTAAGATATTATTTTGACATGAAACACTTTTCTTTGCCAATTAAATGGTTCACATCAGTAAAGGCTTTAATTAAAAAAACATGTTTTCTTCAAGTTAAATTAAAAGAAAACTGAGCTCAACATAATGCCAGCCTTCCTAATGGACCTCATTTTGTTCAGACTTACAAAGAAGCTTTCAGGGAGACTGCCAGTCTTTAAGCAGATTGTTCTGCTCTGGATGTGGGCTGGAGGACATGATGTCATCAGAAGGCCCATTGGGTGCAGAGTCTGGAAGGGGTGCAGGAGCAGGGAATAATTCCCCTCTTGTCTCGCTGTAGTCTTGGTGGAGGAAAGGGAAAGAAAGACGGAGCTCTGGAATCTTTTTGTCTGGGTCTCTCTTTTCTTGTGTTGTCTGACACTCGTGTGGGTCAGTGGCTCGGCTCCCACAAATTGAGGAAATGTCATCAGTCTTGTTGTCTGTGAGGTCCTTCCTCCTAGTCTGACCTTAATTAGGATGCAGGGGACAGACCTGAAAGGATAATGGGTCTGTATCCAAATAAAAACTAGGTTCAGACTCTAGGTCAGGGGTCTCAAACCTATAGAGGAAATATTTTCTAGTCTCACCTTCCTTCAGAGGACCTGGGCATGACATGGTTTCTTAGTTATGGTGAAGAATGTAATTCTTACTCCTGTCTTACTGACCTAAATCATAAAACCTGGAAACATGTTGGCAAAGAGGAAACCATGATGTGAGCACTGGAGATGCTGCTTTAGCCTCAGGACTTTTTTTTTTTGTTATTGACCATATCTGCATTAGGGAAAATGATCCGGAGCTCTGGGAGCACAGAGGAAGCATTTTCATCTCTGACATTATAGTATTAAATTACACGTGTTGTTTTTTTATTGGATTATGATCTCTGCTTTTTGCTGCCTTTTATTTCACTGAATCTGTGCTGTGGGTGGGAAAACAGTTTTTAACTGAGAAAACCCTTTAATACAAATATACTGTGCAATTTTTGATGTCAAAGAAGTTAAATTAGCTACTCTTATTTAAAAAAACATGTTTAGTACAAGGTTTGGTTCTCCGTTATGATTATGTACCACATTTTCTTTTGTACGGAGCAGAAGAGCAGAGAGGGTTAATGTTAAGTGAGATCAACGGGATGATGACTGTGGCTGAGTCATCCCAGAAATGTAAATCAGCCTGAGCGGATTATTGAACTCAAGTTTAATGAAACAAATGAAATACATTTTACCAGCATCTATCAACAGATGTGCAGATGTTCTTAATGCTGTAAAAAATGTATCATAGCAGAACATTTTCTTTTGTTACAGTGGAAAGATGTAAAATATGGTTGTGAAGTTGAGGATACGTAAATCATAAAACATTTGACCAACAAGGGAAGACATAAAATCATGGAAACAAAGAGGTTCAGAAGAGTTTATTGGCCCTCAAACGACAAAGAGTTGAACCTAAATGGATTTAAACTGGAGAGTTGAATAAAATTAGAGTGAGCCACACCTTTCCTGTCCACTGTTAGCGTCTGTGACATAATGGAGGACCAAAGATGGCGAACAAACGGGGGCAAGAGAAATGTATATTTTTTATATATTTTATTTTATTTATTTATATAGTGCTTATACGCACTCCAATATATTAATAACATTTTGTTAATATTATCATCAATAATGTTTACATTATCAGCCTTTATTGTTCACTGTTTTGCCAATATGTACAGTAACGCTAAATTCAGACAGTTGTTCGTTCTGGTTAGCGGCGCCACCGCTGCTACAGTAGATCACACGGCCACGTGACCAAGACTCACTCCTACTGTTCGATGGTTCAATTCCTAAACAGTTGAGTTGCTCCTGAACATGTCAGGATAAGCCTCAAAGCTAGTGAGTTGTGGCAAATAACATTTTAGTTGGAACTAACAACATTAAAAAATATATTTTAATAATTACATTTCTTTGCTACATAATGAGGGAACTAACCTTATTAGGCTACACGCAGAGATCTGCTGAAAACGTTTAAGATTGCAGCTGTTTATAATTGAATAAAATTATTTTTATTGGTTTTTATTGTTATATAACCAAATAGAATTTTATTCTTGGTAGGTTTCCAACTGTTTTTAATTTAGGAGATTTTGCTTGTGTAAGCACCAAAGGTAACTTCTGAAGCAGAAGATGACTCAGTCCTTCCCAGCAGCTCAGATCCTGTTTCACCTGAGTGTCCCCCTCCTCCCTCCTCTCTCTGACCTGTGTTCTCCCTCTTGTCTTTCAGCCATCATCAACCCCAAACAGACTAAAGACAACAAGAGCTTCAACTTTGATTACTCCTACTGGTCGCACACGACGGTAACTCCTGCAACCCCTCATCTCAACTACAATACACCAAAGTGTGATGTGTTGTTGCACGTTCTCCAGGATTTTAAAGATTTTTCTGAATCTCTGTCCGCAGCCCGAGGATGTTAATTATGCCTCTCAGGTGCGAGTGTACCAAGACATCGGAGAGGAAATGTTGCTCCATGCGTTTGAAGGCTACAACGTCTGCATCTTTGCGTACGGTCAGACCGGCGCCGGCAAGTCCTACACGATGATGGGCAAACAGGATGTCAAGGATCAGCAGGGCATCATTCCGCTGGTAGAGGAACACAATGACATCAGGTGATAAATGTGTTTTCTCTTAACCGGCTGATGTTTAAATTCTCCTTCCAGCTTTGCGAAGATCTTTTCACGAAGATCAACGATAACACAGACAACAGCATGTCCTACTCTGTGGAGGTAGGACTGCGTGGCTGCTTGCACCTTCACAGATTTAAAGCTAGCACCTCAGTAAAATAATAAACCATGTGTTTGAGCAGGTCAGCTACATGGAGATCTACTGCGAGCGAGTGCGGGACTTGCTGAATCCTAAGAACAAAGGGAACCTGCGCGTGCGGGAGCATCCTCTGATGGGACCATACGTGGAGGACCTGTCCAAGCTGGCCGTCACCTCTTACAACGACATCCAGGACCTGATGGACTCTGGGAACAAAGCCAGGTGATGGATCCATCAGTTTATGTACAGTCATGTTGTATTGTGTGGGAGGGGCTCAGAAAATAGGAATTAAAATACTTCACTGACTCAAGACACGGTTCAGTTTCAGTTAACACTTCAGTTCTACTTAAAAACTGTTTTTATATATTTAATAATATGAGTATTTTATTAAATATTTAAATGCTTTAATGTGTCACTGAATTTCTTGTTTGTTGCAAACAGTTATGGACAAAAAGAACTACAACTAAATTTAAGTAAATGCTATACCAAATGTAAACAATGTTTTTGAGCCAATAGTTCCAAAAAATGCACAATTTTTCAGATGAAACTTTATTGCATTTGTTATTATCTTAAACCTCAGAAGTGAGCTAAACCCTGCAGACACACACTGGATAGCGTCAAAGAAAAAAATGTGAATAGTTACAAAAACACAAGCTGCATGTTCATGATCAACACAAAAACAGTTTTATTTATTTTTTTATTTTTTGTTCCAAATGTATTTTTGGGAAAATAAAATTCTATTCTTTCTGACTTCCGTAGCACAAAAAACAGTTATAACTGTATTCTTTACTGCTTTTTTTATGTATGTTACATTCTGAAGTGATGCACTTTGTGTTACACTTTGTTACATGAACTGTACTTTATGAATGAAGTTTGTTGATTGGTTGATATTTAAAATAAGTTTGTCTTTTTTTGCAGCGCAGCTCTGTACTTCTTATTTTATAGGCTAATTTATACCATGTTTACCAT
The DNA here is from genome assembly GCA_034783495.1 of Millerichthys robustus. Lineage (NCBI taxonomy): Eukaryota > Metazoa > Chordata > Actinopteri > Cyprinodontiformes > Rivulidae > Millerichthys > Millerichthys robustus. The sequence continues at coordinate 17,811,253 of JAVKLF010000083.1, forward strand.
GTTCGTCGTGACCCACTGTTCTGCATGTTTTAGCAGTTCAGTAATTAAATTACCTGCTCAGAACTTCATCTGGTTTAGCAGTAGCCTGTCAATCACTCAGTCATTTCCGTCTGGTGTGTTAAAACATGCAGGAGAGTGGGTCATGAGGAACAGGGTTGAAAACATCTGCGTAACTTGATGAAATCTCAAAAACTAAACCATTAGCTGGTTAGCTCCTGGTAACCTGATGCAGAAACACATTTACTGTATTATCTCTGCACAGGACGGTGGCTGCCACCAACATGAACGAGACAAGCAGCCGCTCACACGCCGTCTTCAACATCATCTTTACTCAGAAACGCTTCGACGCAGAGACTGACAACACATCAGAGAAGGTAGCAGATTTTTATCTCATCTTAAAGGAAATGATTGATTGAGCTGCTGGTTCTGCTGATCCAAACTTTGCCCTAAGTGAAAATCGATGACAGCTTGAAGGTTAAAGTGATAATGCTAGGATGTGTTTAAGGAAGACAGTTTCTTGAGTTCATAGAAATAGGTTTAGTTGTCAGATCATTTGTTGGATTTTATTTATATGAGTAATTATTGGAATGCTCTTTCAGGTCAGCAAAATAAGTTTGGTGGATCTGGCTGGCAGCGAGAGGGCAGATTCTACCGGAGCCAAAGGAACCAGGCTTAAGGTAAAAAGTCTTTTAAAGGCTCGGAGAGCAAATCTGAAAACAAATATTTGTTTTAGTGTCTTGTGTTAAAGCTAATAATTAGTGTTTTTTGTTTGGTTGTCCTGCTGTATTTTGCAGGAAGGAGCAAACATCAACAAGTCTTTGACCACACTGGGGAAGGTCATCTCTGCTTTGGCAGAAGTGGTGTGTATTAAATTATCTGTGCTGTTTTCTGGGAAAAGGTAGATTTTAAGTTGACTAAACATGTTCTTTTGTTAATATTTTCACTTTAGGACTCTGGACAAAATAAGGTAATTGATTCATTTTATTTAAAAAAAGGTATCCCTTAACACTGAATGAAGAACTTGCTCTCCGTCCATCTACACAAGCTCTTAGAACATGAATGGGTTGCAGCGAATTTGGGAAACCTTTTTCAGTTTGAAGATAATCGTGATGCTGCTGTGGTCTTAGTACTCGCCAAATAGGTGTTTGTTGGATACGGTCCACATCTCCAAGATGCTCTCCTGCACCTCGTGTGCCCTGTTAGTCATTGTTCCGTCCTGGGGGTTCAGCCTGTCAGTGGTCAGACCATGTGCTGCACACTACATCAGATTGGTCTGCATGGCTGTCGTACCAGAAGGAAGCCTCTTCTAAAGATGATGCACAAGCAAACAGTTTGCTGAAGACAGACTAAGGATATGGATTACTGCAACCATGTCCTGTGGTCTGATGAGACCAAGATAATTTTATTTGGTTCAGAGGTTACAAGCGTGTGTGGTGGCAACCAGGTGGGGACTACAACTAGGCATTGTGATGGTACTGTCATGATTCAGGGCTGCTTGAGTGGTGCTGGCTGTGGGGAGCTACAGTTCATCAAGGAAACCATGAATGCCAACATGTACTGTGAAATAATGAAGCAGAGCAGGATTTCAACATAAAAGCAACCCAAACACATCTTCAAGATGGCCAGTGCTTTAAGCTGGTGGAGATTTTCAGTCATCCAGGTCATGATCAATCAAAAAAGGTGAAAAGGTTTTGCTTCCTTTCCAGGAGGCTTTCTCAATTCAAAATGTCTGGAGTAGTGTGGAGTTCCAAGCCTTAACGACCTGCCTGAGAGGCCTCGTTAGTGCTTAGAGTCACATGTAGATTAACCTGGAACTTTTCGTCTTGACTTGAAATTCATGCCGACTCATTTGTATTGGCTATTTATGAAAATTAGAGACAAATGTAATTTGCATAATAATTTGGAATGTAGTGTACAACCAAAGTATAATCACCTCTGGTTGTTTTCATGTCTTTTTCACGATCAAAGGACCTAAATTTGCTGCCACCACAATGAATACATGCCCGAAGACCTCAACAAGGACCATCTACGTTCTGAAAGATGTTTTATAAAAAAAAAGATGTGTTTAAATAATATTTTCTTCTACACAGAATAAAAAAAAGAAGAAGGTGGAGAACTTCATTCCATATAGAGATTCAGTTTTAACTTGGCTTCTTCGAGAAAATTTGGGTAAGAACGCGTTTATTGTTTAGTTCCTTTTTTCTACAGCTGAGCCCGATGCAAATTTGTTTTTATTTTATGTGTTCTGCATCAGGTGGGAATTCTCGGACAGCGATGGTTGCTGCCCTGAGTCCAGCTGACATCAACTATGATGAGACGCTCAGCACACTCAGGTCGAGACAAGTTTCACCCCTTAAATGCTGCAGCGGTTTCAGTCTCTTTTCCTCCTTCTTTTGTGTCAACATGCTTTATTATTTTCCCCGTCGGGTCCCCAGGTACGCTGACCGAGCCAAACAGATCCGCTGCAACGCTGTAATCAATGAGGATCCCAACAATCGGCTGGTGCGGGAGCTGAAAGAGGAAGTGTCCCGACTCAAAGACCTCCTGTATGCTCAGGGTCTGGGTGATATCATTGAGAGTAAGTGTTGATAATCTGCAATACTTATATTATTATTAATTTTATTATTATTATTATTATTATTATTATTATTATTATTATTATTATTATTTATACGGATTTTAGATATTAATTTAGATGGCGACAGAAATACTGAAACCCTTTTTTGTCAGCTCACAGCACCCGTCTAACACTGACCACTGTTGCAGACAACAAAAAGCACAGATTAATTTAAAACAGGAAGAAGATACATTAAAATCTA
>JAVKLF010000083.1:17823839-17890370 GCA_034783495.1 Millerichthys robustus
GCCATCAGTGTTGAACTTAAGAAAAAGGTGCAGCATGTTGTAGTTATTCATATCCATGAGTCTACAAACATCTGTAAGCATACACACACACATATGTATATAATTCTATTTTATATATCCTGTTCCTCTGCAGGTCCAGTTCCAGTTTGTGTTGCTGACAGACACCCTCTACTCCCCGCTGCCTCCTGACCTGCTGCCCCCAGAGGTGACTATAGACCAAGAAAAGCGACATTTTCCTCGTACCATAGTGGCTGTGGAAGTACAAGATCAAAAAAATGGAGCGACTCACTACTGGACACTAGAGAAACTCAGGTACCTGCTCAAGTGTTTGACAAGCAAATCGTTACAACTCTGAGGTAAATACTGAACATTACCAATACACTGCTACATGTGTAGCTTGTATTGTATTAAAAAGTAAATTTAGAACGAAGACTGTAATATTAGGCTGCTGAAGCTCTTCCATGTCAGTTCAGTATACTAGTACAACAAAGAGTGTTTAAAAATATAAAACAAATACTACAGCTATGTTAATTTTTATGTTAATACAACTAGTTTCTTTGTCCAATAACCTTATTTACCATTAAAATCTAGTAGTGTTAAAATGATTAATATCTGTTTTTGCAAACTACTCAGTGGCTGAAATAGACCTAGAAAAAATATTCCCTCAGAAAAAACTTGTGCAGCAGTCTCACACTCACAAGAAGAAAAATACATGAAAACTTGAAAAATAAAGGTTCGTTTTAGGAATTAAACAGACAAAATACAGTATAAACAAAAACTCCACAAGCATGCAGAAAAATGGAGCAAATGGCTTTGTTAAGAAAGAATAGAACATTAATGATTTATCCTGAGTGCTGGTGAAAAAAAGCGTGTAATCATGCAGTCGAAGCTTAGAAGAGAAACAGATTCAAAGATAAATCTGAACATTTAATTGAATTGTGATCAATAGTTATACTTTGTGTTTATCCTAGAAGCACAGATAACTCATCAGCTACATCTTGTAGATTTGTTAAGTTTAATATTTGTTGTCACGTCCTGCAGGCAGAGGCTCGATGTCATGCGAGAGATGTATGATCGTGCTGCCGATTTGCCCAACAATACCACTGAGGAAAGCCAAAATGCGCTGACAGGCGGTGACCCATTTTACGATCGCTTCCCCTGGTTCCGCCTGGTCGGCAGGTAAGTGCTGAACACCACTGACTTCATACAGTAAGAACCTGAAGGCATCACTTCCTGAACCTATTCAGAAGACCAGAGTGGGTCGTCTCAGCCCATTCAGGATGATGTTGGGTGATGTTCTGGACTGACCTGATGAAACAAAGGGATGGAGACAGCCTCACACAACTGTTTACCTCCTTCATTCAGTCTGCTGTTTGGGTGATTTATTAAAATAAAATCCAGGGTTTAGTTAAGTGGGCATCATTTATAATTGGATGACATTAGAATATAGTTAATGACAATAAAAAAAAGAAGTCCAGCATTTGAAATTTGGTGAATTACATTTCTTCAGTCTGCCTATTCAGAACTTGCTGTACTTTGTTTCTCTACACTGTTATTTTATATTTATTCAGATAATAGTCTTGTTGATTAATATTTTACACATCTGTTAACATCATGTAGTTTTTAAAGACAAGAAAAGCTATTTAGCGGGCTAGAAAGCAACTGGTATTATATTAGCGGAAGTGGAGCTTGTTAATTATCTATGGTTCTGCTATTAGCGGGTTAGTGGGTTAGTGGAACCGGGGCCACCACTGGATGTAAAACATGTGTTAGCACACAGTTAAAAAAACAGAACTTAGAGTTTCTAAGAGCTTGATAAGATTTCGTGTGAGGTGCCATCTTTCCATGACTCACAGTCGGGGCTCAGACTTCAGGACTCAGTCCACAGTGTCGTGCAACAGCTTCACTTTGACCTTTAACCCAAGGATAAAACCCACAGAATCAACCATGGGTACCAACACTGTGGTTAATGAATACAACTGAACAAAATACAGCGAAGTGTCATTCATTATCCATTAACTGTCTTGATGGTGTCACTGCACGACTCTTTAGATGTACAGGTAAATGCATGTTTATACTATAATTTTAACCCAACAATGTCTTTGAATCCCATAAGGATTTAATTTATCTTCGAGAAACAGAGTGAATAAATTAATAAAACTTCAGTTCCTATTTTGGGGAACCAAATGGGCTGAAGTTGTACAAGAGCAGATGTGGCCATGTGTATTTGAACATATCTGGACCATACTGGCTTCTCTAACCGTACTTATCCATGATCCATCATGTTGTTCGTGGTCTGATGCACTGAACTCTCGCTGCCTCTGCACAACCTTTTCTCACATTTTACCTTCCACTGCAGCTGTAGCTGGCAAATACTTTCCCCATGCGTCATCTCTGCCTCTGTTCTCCACGTCACATTCTGGTTCAAAGGGAGGAAGGTTTTCTCCTGCGGTCCAGTCCATGTTTCCCCTCCTCCCCACCCGTTTGTTAAAACAAGTGTGTGCTCTTTATCTAACTGTACTAACCTGGTTCCCGTGTCTCTGGCTGCACCAGAAACCCCATTTTCAACACATGCATGAGCGAGCGCATGAGTGATCCCACCCCATCCCCGACCCTTTCCAACTCTGAAATTACTGAGCTGGCTGACTCGCAGAGGGAGGGTGAAGGGGACGAGGAGTTGGAACAGTTGGAGGACCTGGATGATGATATCTTTTTGGACGACCCGTGCTTGGAGCTCGGGGCGGAGGAGGAGGATGAGGATGATGATGATGATGAGCGAGAGCTTTGCCGAGGCTCCAGCGAAGGCCAGGACCCCTTTTACGACCGCTCACCATTATTCAGTGTAGTGGGAAGGTTGGTGAGGTTTCAGGAGCATGCTGGTGGAGGAAACTAGCTCTTTCACACTGAGACACGGAGTCTTTTTCTCCTGGCAGAGATCCTTCAAGAAGAAAAACTAAACACCGACACCATCTGAGAAAATATTCTCACAATAATCTTAGTCTGCTTTGAACTAGTCAGACATACCCATTTTTATTACCTACATTAGAGTCTAGTTTGTTTCTCATTTTGCAATCCCATGTTTAAAGCTAACCATAACTTCAGTTTACAGATTTATTTACTGAAATAGTTACTATTCAAACGTTTTGTGCTTTACTTTGGTTTTGTCTTAGTTTCAATGTCTCAAAACATTCACAAGGGTACAATGTGTGAAATAATTTTCTCTGTTACTGGACTTTGGCGTACACATCTGTGAGTTTTAAAGTTTATGTGATGTATTTTGTTTTTAGTTTCACCTTTTATTAAATGTTTTTGTTGTCAAATACTCACTTCATTTCTACAAATATGTTAATTAAGTCACTGGACTTAATCTACTGGAAAGAAATAAGAAATATTTAAATGGCTGCACAAGTGTTTGTCTCACATGTGTCAATAAACACAAACTGAGGTTTGTGTGGGAATAAAAAAAATCACTCATCACTTGTCAAAGCACAGGCATCTCTGATGGACTCACTTGAGATCTGATTTGCATAAAACAGAGAGCGACGGTGAAATGTTCTCACCATGCTGTGAAACCTGAAAAAAGTCTGACACATTCTGGGAAGATTTATACGAGCCAGTGTCAACGACTCAGAATCTCACAGATGAAAGAGCTGGTTTCTTTTGCAGCTGTCTCTTTTAGGCATGCCAGAGCACAAGTCTTTTCATTTTGACTTCTTTTTTTTTTGTCAATTATTTAGTTTGATACATTTGATTACAAACTACTACCCCTATTTTGTACAAATTACCACTCTAACCCAGGTGGTGCGCTTTGATTTTTGATGTCATTCGTTGGTTTTTTGGTATCAAGCTGTTGGCATTTTTTTTATTCGAGCCGATCCATGTTCTGTATGATGATTTCTGCTGTTCCATTTGCTTTTTTTTTAAGTTGACGAGTTGAAAGCATTTTTTTTTTTTTTTTGTCCTGAGCATGCCTTATTTGCACCTCACCAATCTTGTCATGAGTCTTCCCCCTTTAACACTCCATCCCTAAATGTCTAGCCGTTGTGGAAAATGTGGTCTTTGGCTCAGATTTTACTAGAAAACAAGATGGCAAAAAAGCTGTAGTAGTTCACTTTTAATTTTATTTTAGGAACGTGCAATCTCTTCAAACTGCTGAAGAATTTTCAAGATTTTACAGGGTTGCAAAAGTATCCACCTCCTCCCTCCTGTGTTCCTAATTTTATGCCACTTTACAACGTGAAGTTGAAATGCATTTTATATTTTATTATAGGTAATAAATTTACACAATCTACACAAAATAAATTATATATATATATATATGTGTGTGTGTGTGTGCTGTGGGGCTACAATAACCAGAAATTCAGACCAAAGCGTTGTTCCACCTTATATAGACCACAACTGAATGATTTTATTGTGAAAAGAAAGGACTTAAAAGGAAATGTCCACCTTAAGAATAAAAATAAATAAATAATAAATAAAATAATTACAGTGGCAAAATAAATCAAGCTCATGGAAACAAACGGCAGAAGACTTGTACAAAGTCGCTCTATAAAGTTTTGACTGAAGGCTTGAAACAGACGCATGCAACATATATCTGTTTTACAGTTTGGAAAAAGATCATTCTTGTACATCCATCATTTATAGTCAAATCAATTTACATTCTAACATTTATGGCAAGAAAATACCAAGAGAGGTGGATATCTTTGCAACCCTGTTTATATGAAAAGTGCCTCAGTTGAATAATCTGGCTTTGTTAAAGTAGTGCATTGTTTACATCACTTCCTGTTGAGGCAGCAAACATCTGTAAATTAACAAAAACATTTGCTCTCCAGCTGTATAAAGCGCTGGTTCATGATGTTTTAATTACATTTAATCATTTAAAGTTGACATACATGCTCCTTAGCCTCACCAAGGCTTTACCAGTTTAATGCATAAAGGATGTTATCAACAATTTACATATATCACAATAAATTCTAGAAAATGAGGAAAAAAACTCAATGAAGCAATAGTAAAGGGTAACCATGGCCATCGCTAGAGCAGTCCCAGCTTCTATTTGGTTGCTTTGCAGCTCTGTGTTCTGTTGTCCAGTCCAGTGTGAAAAAAGCATCAGAGCTTAACCCCACTTCCTGGTTTGTTGGTGTTTAACGTTTTGTTGTCACATCCTCTCTTTTTCTCACCATACAGGGCTTTTGTTTATCTGAGTAACCTGCTGTACCCGGTTCCTCTGGTCCACCGGGTGGCTATCGTCAGTGAGAGAGGAGAGGTGAAGGGCTTCCTGCGGGTCGCGGTACAGGCCATATCAGGTAAGGCTCAGATCCTTTGTGTCAGCGACGTTTAGCTCAAACACCAACGAGCAACTGAAATGATAAGCTGGCCGAGACTTCAGGAGGGAGTGAAGTGAAGGTGCTTTATGTTTCCCTCCAGCTGACGAGGAAGCTCCTGACTACGGCTCAGGAGTGAGACAGTCGGGCACTGCTAAAATCTCATTTGAGGATCAGCAGTATGAGAAGGTAAGAAAAGTTCATGCAGTATCCAATGACATGAAAAACGTATACAGTTAGTCTGCAAAGCATTGCCTTGTATGTAGGATTCTCCCAATCCTCTGTCAGACATCTTCAATGGGTCCAAAACTCTGTGGCCCGTCTTTTATCCAACACTCCCAGACGTGAGCACATCACCCCTGTTTTATTTTCTCTTCAGTAGCTTCCAGTTCATGTTAATTTGATTGAAAACTTTTATTATTCACTTTTACAGCTCCTAACGGTCTCGCCCCAGCTCATTTGGCTGATGTAGTAGGGATTTTTAAAAGGACACTGAGATCAACTAGTATACTGTTTGTCCCAAAATCTAAAATTGAACTTTGCAGACGGGGCCTTTTGGGTCGCTGCACCCACACTGTGGATCTAACTACCTCAGGACCTGCGTACCCTCACTGATCTGGGCCTTTTTAAATCTAAAAACTTTTTTTCATTCAGGCAGGTTTTTGACACCTTGTGGCTTTCTGGCATTTTTAACTTTTTTTTATTGTTTGTTTTTAACTTTAGAAATGTGAAACACTTTGTGAATTTGTTGGTTGTTGGAAAGAGCTCTATAAATACATGTTGATTGATTGTTTGACTAATCAGCCAATCCCATGGGAGCTACGCAGTGCTTTTTGATGTATAGAGATGGTGAAGACGACTTGCTGAAATTTAAACTCAGCATCAGATCAGGGGATTTAAGTGACTCTGAATCCATGTCAATGTTTTTGTCCACACAAGTGCTGGTCTGATGGGAATACACCTTGTCTACCTCAGGAATAATCACATGGCTTGTTCTGTAATAATATACTGATCTGACATAGTTTTCTTCTCAGTAAGAATGGAGGTGCTCCTCAGATTTACATGCATTTTGTCACTGAGGCATGCTTATGTCTACAATATCAGTTTTCCAATTGGACTGAGGTTGTTTCGATCAATTCTGAGACATGTTGTTTGTTATGTTGTGGTTAAATTTCATCATTTGGCTTTAAACCATAAATGGTTTAAAGCCACCACCTTTGAACTTATGAGAATCATGTTTAAATACCCACTGATTTCAGAAAACCAAATGGAGTCATATTTGGTGCATTTAGGCTAGTTTCAGTACTTTGTAAATTAATTCTGTCAAATGAAAAAAATTGTGTGGCAGTACACACATTCTCACAGCAGGTCAACTGTTTGCACATGTTTGTTTTTATACATGAGGCCTTTGATCTTACACACCTTTGGGATGTGGTGGAACAAAAGATCTGCATCATAGATGATGTGCAGTTGACAAATCTGCAGCATCTGTGTGAGGCTAAGTTGTCAGTATGGACCAAAATCTCTGCGGAGTGTTTCCAAGACATTGTTGATTCTACGCCACCAAGAATTAATGCAGTTCTGGAGGCAAAAGGAGGTCCAACCTGGTCTTAGCAAGGTGTTTGTGTCACACACTGACCTGTTTGTTATGGATCTTGTGTTTGCAGTTTCAGTCGGAGTCCTGTTCTGCCGGACTGTCCCGCTTAGGTGTTTCTCAGGAGGAGCTTCGTATTGTGGAGGGAGAGGGGCAGAATGCAGAAATGGCTCCTTCAGCAGATGAAGTCAACAACAACACATGTAAGCCATATTTAAAAAAAATATGTGTAAGGGTTGTAGCTCACTGGGCTGCAACGTTTGAAGACTAAGGCTACACTGCATGTTTATTGCTCAATTCCAATTTTTTGCTCAAATCTAATTAGTTTTTGCGTGGACGTACACATTGTTTTAAATGTGACTTCCATAAGACACCAGTGGGAACTCTCTACAGCGTTAATGCTGCCCACTTATGCAGTAGAAGGCGTGGCTTTCCATTGGACTGAGGTTGTTTTGTTAAATTCTGAGACATATTATTTGTGGTTCAGTTTTATCGTGCGGTTTTAAACCATAAATGCTGAAGTTATGGTTGAAATATGGGTGCTAAATGTTAGCATGTCTATTCCGAAGTTGTTGTGAAACCGATTAAATTATCTGACAGGCTTGTTTACATTTGAACCTGCCTCTTGCCGTCTGCTCAGGTGCAGAGTTGTACTTTTGGAACATGTGCTGGAAGTAAAGTATGGATCTAGTAAGTTTAGTATCGATATGACCTGAGACAGACGCTACTATCATTTTTCTGTGGAGTCTGAGTCAGAAAAAACAGAAAGCAACTGTTCTTGTCTGTAGCTGATGATGTGCGGAGTTAAACTGCATAATTCCAGGTTATTATCATTATCGAGACGCTCACTTCCACCTCACTGCTGTAAAAGTCTGTATCTAATTTAGGACCACATACTAAAAAAGGCCCGGGTCGAACTTACAAAAATATCAGATTTGTCATGTTCGAAATGTCTCAAAATGCTCGTAGAGGTTCTCAGTTTCCTTGCCTGAGTGCAACAATCGTAGTTTTTCAAAATAGTTGTAGTCTTTCACAGACATCTCAAACAGTCAGTGTATCATTCGTTCTTTCTATTTTCATTTGGCAAACAAAAATCAATAAATTAATAATTGACTGGTTATTTTGTTTTTTATGACAGCACAAAAAACAAAAAAATGCCTGTTTTTTCATATTTCACTTTTAGGCTCAGATCAAAAACACGAAATGGAAAAACAGCACCAGGATAGAATTTGATTTTAATATTTAATCGGTACGGTTTAGGTGATGCAGAAACGCTGCTACTATGGTGGTGATGTGAGAAATTCAGTTCCACTGCGCCCCCTGCAGGCCGGAGTGGCCGATCCCGCAGACTTCACAACACATTTAGTCAGTAACACAATGTTAAGTAGTCATACCAAGGTTGTTAGCTACTTTATTTTGTAACCTACAGTTTCTGGTATAATAAAAAGTAATGCTGATCTTGTGTGTTTTTATCCCAGAGAGAGTCTTTGTACTTACACCTGACATACCAGTCAGCTACCACAGACTGTTTTTCAGCACATTGAGTTTATTTTTAACATTTTTTTATATTAAAGAAATGTCTAGTGATGCTGGATACCACCAATTTCCTTTCTGATCCAATACTGAGTAAAACTATGTCAAAACTCAAAAATCATTCCTGAAATACAGATCAAGAGTTAAAGTTACAGGGGCCAGATGTGTACCTCTGCTAGATCTGATTATTTTAGACAAAACAACAGTAACGATCAAAAAACAAATACTCTACATTGATCCAGTAGGCTGATGGCTATTTCCTGTTTTACATTAGAACTTAATGTACCAAAATAATAAACTGAATAATACACTCCTGTTTTCAAGAAGCCCCATTTCTCGTGTCCAGCAGTGTGAGCTTCTGTCCGGTCATATCCAGTGATGTTCAGATTGATACTGAAATATCGATATCTCAGATACCAGACCTTTATGCTTTAAAATCACTTCTCAAACCCAAGTATCAATACTTCAGTCATTTGACGTAATGTTTTTTAACAAGAACACAATCAAATGTCACTAAATTATTGAGTTATTGCCTAAATGAGACAGGGACTACTTTTTCTTCTGCCTGGTAAGTGTGTAATGCGTGAAGACACAGTACACAAGTGCAGGGTCTTAAATGAGTGTTTTTGATCAGAGCCTAAAAGTGAAATATGAAAAAACAGGCATTTTTTTGTTTTTTGTGCTGTCATAAAAAATGAAAAACAAAATAACAAGTCAATTATTCATTTATTGATTTTTTTTTTTGCCAAATGAAATTAGAAAGAACAAATGATACACTGATTAGTTACAAACCCTTCAAGGCTACAGTCCTTATTGTACTCTTCTAACCACACTAATGATAAATACTGATGTAAGACTGGTTCATATCTGCCTATTTTTATTTAAAATCTGTACTTCTGTATATTAAATCATGAATGTGGGGCCAATTACCAAGCTTTTCACAAAGGGGGCTGACGAGGGTCCGATGTGCTCAAAGGTGGGCAAAAAAATAATGTGCACATCCTAAATTATAGTTTTGCAACCCATGCACACAAAAATCTGATTTATAAAAATATCAGCCTATTTTCTTGAATTTTGAAAAGCCAACTAGTCTCCAACAGTCGCCCAGTGAGATTCTAGCCTACGGAGGAGAGTCCTGGTGAAGGCTACAATTCCTAAATAAACTTAATTCATCTGTTCCAGGATTATATATTTAAATTCAGCCTGGGGTTTTTTTTTGTGTGTGTGCCTGACAGCTGATGCAGATGAATTGGAGAATCCGGTGAAGGCAGGCCTGGATGGTGCATTGGATGCAAATCTGGAGCACCTGCAGATTGGTAACATTTTTACTTTCAGAGTGACCGTCCTGCAGGCTTCCAGCATCTCTGCAGAATATGCAGATATCTTCTGTCAGTTCAAGTAAGATATATATCTTTATTAAATCTTAGATAAAGAGCCATTGGTCTTGTCTTTTTTAATGTTTTGTGTTCCTGTTTTGGATTTTAGTTTTATTCATCGCCACGATGAGGCCTTTTCTACTGAACCTCTAAAAAACACCGGCCGTGGCCCTCCTCTTGGGTTTTACCACGTGCAGAATGTAAGAAACATCAACACAAACTACTTCTACTGATTTAACCACAATCGGTCCATTAAAAAAACATTATTGTGTATTGTTTTTGTAGATTGCTGTTGAAGTTACCAAGTCTTTTGTAGACTACATCAAGACTCAACCAATTGTCTTTGAGGTGTTTGGCCACTACCAGAAACAACCGTTTCTTCCTCTTTGTAAAGATGTCATCAGGTGCTTTGTCTAACTATTAAATGAAATAATCAGTTTTGGTCATTTAATGCACGGGTCACAGGTAATATGGTTGTTTTCATGACATGGAACTATTATTGTCCCATCTAGTCCACTCCATCCTTGCAGAAGACAGTTTCCAAGAGTGATGCCTCTGTCCAAACCAGGTAAAACCCTCCTGGCAGGAGCAGCTTCCTTTAATAACACTTGTTTATATATGTTGCACTGTCTTTGTCCCGTTTGCTTGTTTGCTTGTAAGTCACGTCATCTTGGCTTCATGTTGTTGGGTGTGAGCAGCGGACTCTGACGACTCGCCGGATCGGGAGAAGTCGCTGGAGCTGATCCGATACCTGGTCCCCGATGTGTTGAACGGGGCGTTTGTGGACTCACTGTCGGGCCACGCTCTGTCCGCTGCTGGCTTGGCTGCTTCCTTCCTGCTGGAAGCAAACGAGCGAGCTCAGCTGCCTGCTCCACCCGTGTCTATCTGTTCAGTTATTAAAGCTCAGAAGCCTGGTTGGTCACTGCTGTCAGATCCAAGAGAGTCCTGTGACTGGAAACCTTCTTTATATCAAGAGTTTATTTTAATCTAACAAAAAAATCTGTTAAGGCACAATTTATAATTACTCATAACTATACTTTTTTTTTGCTCCTGTAAACATTTATTTTTTAAGGCTATATATATATTTAACCAAAACAACCCAACTGAATATATGATGCATTTCTGAGTTTCATTTTACTAAAGTTATTTCACCAGTCTTAATGCTGGTTGTAAGAAGTATAAGAATGAAACTTGATATAAAAAAGTGTTGTCTTGAGTCAGGACTCTACAGTTGGATTGGCTCTCTGCTGTCCTGTGTGCTTTTGACCTACATGGTGATTTCTCTTTGCAGTTCCTCCTCAGAACTTCTCTTTAAACTTAAACTCATTTTTGCTTTTGCTTCTGAAGTGTGTCGCAAAAACTCTCTCAGCATTTTGTAGTCTTCTGGTTGAAAAGAAGAACTGAAGCGACTGTAGTTCAGTTGCTTGAAAAGTCATGTTTTAAGGCAATTCAGAATCTAAAAATCAATCGGCTCTTTTTAGTTTCTAGCAAATTTGTTCAAGAAGTTTGGGGATGTGAAATAATTTTGACTGCTCACCACTTTAAATGTAAAACATTTTTCATGAAATACTTGAGTTTGAAGGGATGCAGGTGGCTTGTATTCAGTTTAAACTTAAGTATTTCCAGTTATTTAAAAATGTCACAGAAATAGAAAAGTTTTATGAGATCATTTTATTTATGTTAAAAAAGGGCATCACAGATGCTTATTTTGTGATGAAACAAGGACATTCCTTCAGTAGTACTGAATGGTTCCTCTCTTCCTTCCCTTCACTTATGTCCTTACTTCTTTCCTTCCTCTCCTTTTTAGTGCTAGATGAGTATTCTTACCTCCGGACTGTTAGCCACCCGCCTGTTCTTATCTTTTGTTGATTTTTTTGTATAACCTTTAAAGTTTTGTTCCACTCAGTGCCTGCTACCAAGCTGACGACCCTGACCCGCCCCCAGGCCGGACCGTGCCACTGTAAATATGACCTCATGGTATTCTTTGAGATCTGCGAGCTTGAAGCTACTGGAGAGTAAGTTTCCAGTGTCGTCTCAACAAGTGTTGCAGATACTTTTGATAATTTGTGGGATTTGTACTTTAAATCATTGACCAGACTACAAAAGCTTGTGTTGATTGTTTTCTTTTAGCTACATCCCTGCAGTTGTGGACCACAGAGGAGGCATGCCCTGCCATGGCACCTTCCTCCTGCACCAGGTACGTCTGTCACACGGTGAGCAAATGTAATGGAAATACTTAAAACGTTGTAGGGTTTATGGACAGGATCTCAAGGCGCAGTTGTGAAGAGGAGTGTGTCTGGTTTGGGAACCGCAGGGTCTTGTCTCGGCTTTATGCAGACGACATGTTTCTGTTGGCGTCTTTGGGCTAAGGCCTTCAGTGTGCACTGCAGCAGTTCGCAGTCTGAGGCCATGGTTTTCGAATGGAAAAGATTGAAATGTCCCCTCTAGGTCCGGGTGGAGTCTCTGCCTTAAGTGGAGGAATTTTAGTATCTGGGGTCTCATTCTTAGTAACGAGGGTGTTGCAGTTACAGTGAAATGATCTGAGTGGAAAGGCCATTGGTCATTACGCATGGATTGTGATTGAAAGAACAAGATCGTGGATACAAGTAAAGTAAGTTTCCTTCGTAGGGTGGCCGGGCTCTGGCATAAAAACAGGGAGAGGAGCCTGGTCATTCTGGAGAGCTCGGAGTAGAGCCGCTGCTCCTCTGCATCGGAAGGAGTCAGTTGAGGTGGTTCGGGCAGCTGATTAGGATACCTCCTGGGCACGTCCCACTGGTAGGAGGTGCCGGGGAGACCCAGAACTGGAGGGATTATGTATCCTCTCTGGCCTGGGGATCCCCCAGGACGAACTGGAAAGTGTCGCTCTAGGTTTCTCTCCAGGACCTGTTGCCTCCACGTCCTTACTACAGATAAACAGCAGAAGATGGAGCTACTTTAAAACATTTTGAAGAAAACCGTGTATCTCTTTTTGTTTTTACTGCAGGGCCTGCAGAGGAGAATCGCTGTTACCATTGTACACGAATCAGGAGGTGACATTGAATGGAATGATATCCGTGAGCTTGTTGTTGGTAAGTTGTTTTTTCTTTTAGCTTTCTAACTGTGACAATAAACATTTCATTAAAGATATGTGAAAGTTGTACTCTGTACTCTCCCAGGGCGTCTGCGTAACACCCCCGAAGCTGACGAGAACATCATCGACCCAAATATTCTGTCACTTAACATCTTAGCTGCTGGGTATGTCAGGCCAGTACAGGATGACAGGTGAGCCTGGACAAATGTAGATTTTAATGAGATGTTTTGAATCCGCTAAACCAAAGCATGAAAGTAAAATATCCTACCATGATCACAATGCTTGAGCTTAAAGAAGGAGTAGGACTTATAAACCATTGTCCTCAATGATTTTTCTGACATCAGCTAACTAAAATTCAAACATGGCAGGTGGTACAAAACACAGCACTACTCAAAGGTCCTCAGCAATTATTTGTTTTGTTCAGCAGTAGACATAAGTTTAAAATCCAATTTTTACGGCACTGTTCTGTGAATTTTCTACGTTTCACAGCTTCCTGTTGGTCTTGATAGTAGCCCTTTTCCTTTTGTCTGTTAGAACGACTTGAGCAGCTGTAAGCTAGACAGAACACAGGCCTTTTATTTTCAGACGGCAGATCCTCCAGTACCTCACTTCCTTACCGTCATATGCATTTTGCGCTCTCGCCGTACTGCGTTGTTAGCCAAAGCGGCCAAAAGTTGGACGAGATAAGCGAGACAGATCAGATAAAACAGTGCGCGAGACTGGTTGAGAGTCGGCACAACCGACTCGGAGTGCGGTCGAGCATTTGAGGCAACTTGATATGCATGATATGTCCACTTTAAATACTTTTTGATCAGAACTAAACGTATCACCTCCCAGACAATTATAAAAATGTCTGACTCTGAAGCTCCATGCTGCATCAACAGTCCTAGTGAAACAAATGTTTTAATAAATTAAACTGCAGCTAAGTTTTATCCTGTTAAAGGTCTTACTGATTTAAAAGCTGAGCCCAGACAGGTTTAAGATGCTGAAACTAACATTAAGTTGTAATGGATGCTAACTTTTTTCTCCCTTTGATTCACTGACAAATTGTTGATTGTTTTGTTTTGTATTTTTTGCTCTGCAGACAGTTCCTTGACTCGGACATGCCTAGGTATATTATTTGCCTCATTTTCACAATAAGTTACACGAACACTTCGATGTTCTAACTGTTCTTCACCCTCTGTCATCTCTAACCAACTACCTATTTGTTCTCCTGCCCACCTACTCTGTCATGACTTTTGGCTGTTTATCTTTACACCCCCCCATGAGGGACGTGGTCTTGCACGCGGCCCGTCTCTTGCTGTCCTGGTCGTGTGTTTGGGCTGTGTGATGGGCGGGGTCTGCATGGCTCTGCTTCGCTTGGCTGCGTCTCTGCTGCTGGAGGTGTCGTGGGACCAGCATCAAAGTCGGTTTCCCCTTCAGCAGCTGCTGCAGTGATGGTTTATTTTAGAAATTTCTCCTTCAGTCTAAGGCTGTACTTGTAAAACTTATCATTTGTTTGCTAAATTCTAGGATTAAATCCTAAATTCTAGGATTAAATTGAAACAGTTGGACAATTTTCATCCTATAAACTGCAGAGGAAGTAAATTTACTTGAGTACTGCGCTTAAGTACAGTTTTTGACAATTTGTACTTTACTACTACACTACATTTTAGTGATAAAATCATACTTTTTTTCCACTCCATCTCTCTTAAGGTTTTTGTTTCTCGTTACTTCTGTTTGTGTAGTTTGAGTGTTTCTAGTTTATTGTAGCAAATGTTATTTTTGTTTTATCAAACTAGTACAAATATTACAAATAACTAAAAAGCTCAGAGTAAACTGTTTCCCTCAAACATTAGATTTAGAGCTCATTAATTTATTTACTTAATATTGATCTTTATTTGAAGTGGTAATGATGTAGAGACTAAATGAGCTTGATGGTTCTTGTAAAAGCATTAAAATTAAGAAGAAATTGGTTTCGTTGGCGCAGGGGGAAGGCGTTCGCCCTGCAACCAGAGTGTCGCCGATTCAAATCTCTGCCTCTGAGCAAGATACTTGACCCAACCTCCCCATGTATAAATCTGTTAATGTGACTGTGGTGGTCTGGGGGGACCCTAGGTTCAGAACTTCAGCCACAACTGAGTGTGACTGAGGAGTGAATGAATAATGCATGAAACGTCTCTGAGCATCTAGAAAAGCGCTATATAGGACTAATGCTTTAATCTTTCTGTATTTAGAGTTATAGATCTGTCCAATACAGCAGAAAGAATTTCCCAATTATTCTCGACCACATTTAAGTTTAGTGGATTGTTAAAAAACTTTGTATGTTTGAAAGCACATACTCCAGTACTTTATGTTAAGTACTAATTAGACAGCGCTACTTTTACTTTTTTGAAGTAATATTTGACCAATAGGATCCGTACTTTGGCTCAAGTTATAAAACTGAGTTCTTTGTCCACAAACTTCACATTTTTGTTTTTTCCTCTAAGGATTAGGTATTATTACAACTTGCCAGTAGGGGATGATAGAAGTCCACTAATAAATACTGGATAGAAATCACAAAAGCAGTAACAGATGAAAAGAATGTTCCTGTACATTCTTTCCTTTTTTTACTTTGACAGTCAAGTATTTTTTTTAATCCATAAAAGTTAGTTTGTACGAACACCACTGGCCCAAAGAGCCAGAGTGTTTCCCATCACTGCTGCAGGATAATAACAAAACCATCAGTCAGCCTTTGTAACTCAGGTGCTGCAATATGGATCCCATCACTACCAATACTCACTTTGGCAGAAGATTTAAATCCAACTCTCACAATATAATCCACTGAACCATTACCTCACTGTTAGCACTTTACCTTGAACTGCTGTTATGTTGTGAATACTTTTAAATCTTTTCTCGTGCCTCGACAAAATTCTGCCAAACGCCAGAACCAAACGGTTCCTCACATGTTCTGCCAGTAGCATGACTTCAGTGCTGGCTCCCACACTTTTAAGAGCCAGTAAAATACAGAAGATCTCACGATGGAAGTCTGCATTGTGGAAGCGAGCGGCTTTCTGCTGTGTTTGTGTGAATGTGAGTTAATGAACTTGTTAATTAGTTGTGAAAAAAGAAGCATCACCTTCTCGTACTCTGCACCCGTGCTGCGTTGTTGTTACTTCAGCACAGTGAGTGGCTGTTTGCCGTTGTTCGCTTTCCCACTTTAGTCTGGGAGCAGCGGGCATCTGAACCTGGTGAGGAGCCCATTCAGCCTGCTTTTATGACTTACAGAAACACTGGTTTCCTTTTACAGTTTTTACTTGGATAATCTTTTTAGATGTAAGCCAGCCAGAATAATGACAGCATTCAGCGTGTCATTATTTCTCCTTGAAGGAAAATGTACGTTGTTGTATGGAGAGCAACAGAAAACAGCTCTGTTGTGCTTGAAGACCTATTATGTTTATTTTAAAGGGATCTCTGACTAGTTGTAACATTAGACATAATTTCATAAACATTTACTTAAATTATAAAACAAGACTAAAAATAAAGTAGGTTGTTTAGTCTTTAAATAGAAAAATTCTATATTGTCACAAGGACATCGCTGTGTTAATTATGACGCAAAGCATTCTGGGTAAATGCTGGCTGCGCTGGTGTGAGCACTGTTCACCTTGAACTTGAATTTTGGACAAGGTGTGACGTGCAGGCCACATGAAATGCAGTGGCGGGCCAAAGTTGGCCTGCGGGCCTTGAGTTTGATGTGCTCTAGAGGTAAGGTATATAGCGTTAGCTCCCGAGCTAATTTAATGAACATCGCATCGCAGAACATAAAAAAACTCAGACAAAATCTAACTTTATTGTCACACATTATAGCTTTTTAGCCTCGACTCTGTGTTTTAGTCTCAACTGTAACCCATCATCATCATCATCATCCCCAGAATGCAATTGTGTCAGTAAAAAATGGCGATGTGCATAAGTGAAAAAAGTTATAAACATAAACATTTGTTAAAAGTAACTAGAAGTGTTCACGTGTCACAAACAACAACTTTTACAAGAATAGAAAAACAACAATAATGCCAACATGTGACCGTAGTCGGAGATCCTTTTAAAGATGCAGGTAAACGAATCAGGACTTTTCATGTAATTTGTGAGCTTTATTTATTTATTTTTTTTACACGATCAGATGTTCAAAGAAAATACAACCCCAGCCACACAAGTGCACAGCCACAACAGACTTCCTGACTCACTCTTTCTATTTTTTTTTTTTGCTGGTTTCTTCTTTCACGCAGTATTTCCCTGGGAGTTGACCATAGGTATTTTACTGCCCTGTCTCTCAGTTTCTCTCATCCATCTTCTACTGTTTTTTTCCCCTGTACTATCAGTCATCATTGCTCCTTTTTATGTTTCCGTGATGTTTTCTACAAAGCAGAGCATCATGTCTGCCTGCTGCATGGAAAACAACTGAATTATTGTTTCAACTGAACATGCTGCCTGTAATTTGTAAATATTGTATTTTAGTGAATTAGCTGATTGCAAATCATATTATGTTCTCAGTTTATTTACTCAAATTGAAGCACCTTTTCCCATAAAAAATGCTTTTTCTTTTACATTAATTTATGTTCATTTGAGCAGAAATTAGCATGAGTTAAGAAGCAGCTTATGTGTGTTTTTGATTTTAAGACCTTTAAATTTAGGTACTTAAATCTTGATGCATTTTCTGAGCTTCATGTCTTTTGGGCCATCTCAGGACTTTTTACCGGTTTGAGGCGGCGTGGGACAGTTCAATGCACAACTCCCTGCTGCTAAATCGAGTTACTCCCAACGGAGAGAAAATCTACATGACCCTCTCAGCCTACCTGGAGGTACAGAACTGCTTGTGTGCAGAAGAGGCAGAAGTAACTCCATCAAACAGCTTCTGATGACATAAGAAAGGATGTCTGAAGTCCCCTCTTATTATTTATTTATATTTTTTAATTGCAGATGGAGAACTGCGTGCAGCCTGCGGTCATAACGAAAGATATCTGCATGGTGTTTTACTCCCGAGACACAAAGCTGTCAGCTTCCAGATCGATTCGCAACCTTTTTGGTACAGGAAGCCTGAGAGCAGCAGATGGGTGAGGTTGAAAGCTCGTACTACCAAAATACCCAGAAGCTTTGCTAAAAAGGAATTAGGTTGATTGTTTGCTCGCTTGTCTTTTTCCAGAAACCGTATAACTGGAGTTTATGAGGCCAGCTTGTGCCACCAGGCCGATGCTGGAAGCCCGGGTAAGAGACGAGAATCGTCACTGTTGTTTTGTGTTAGGCTCATTTTGAAGTATTTCTAATCCAAGCTTCTGTCTTCCATTCAGGAATGCAGAGGAGACGCAGGCGGGTCCTGGACACCTCTGTGGCCTACGTCCGGGGCGAGGAGAACCTGGCTGGGTGGAGGCCACGTAGCGACAGCCTCATTATAGAGCACCAGTGGGAGCTGGAGAAACTCAGTCTCCTCCAAGATGTAAGTTACATTTTTTTTTCTTATTCTTTGTGTTGCTTTTTGTGTTTTCTTTTCATTGCTGACAACTGGATCCTCTTTCTTAGAAACCTTTGAATCAAATACAAAAACAGTGGCATAACTTTGGTGCTCTAGAAGTTTCGGACATCAGTGCTCATGTGACGTTTGCCAAACGAGTCAAGCTGTTGGTTTTCTTTTTCGATACATGCTTCAACGTCAAACGACCCATCACTGATAATTATTGAATTTTCTGTGCAAATTCACTTGCTAAAGCAAAAAGACAATCAGCAACTTTTAAATATATATATATTTTTAATTAAAAGCAGCTCAAAGAGGCATCTCTATATTGTCAAAAAAATACAGTTTCAAAAGGTGCTCCAAGTCCAGGCCTTTTTTGATCAATAACTGCAATATTTTCTCCCATTTCTTTAAGGTGGAGAAGACCAAACATTACCTCCTGCTGAGGGAGAAGCTAGAGTCCACCTTGCTTTCAGGCCTGGAGTCCCTTCAGTCCGGTGTCCCTGAGGAGCTGAATGAGTCTCAGCCCCCTGAGGCAGATCAGGAGTCCGGCTCCTGCTCTGAGATCACCACAGAGAGGCAGAAGGAGCTCGCTGCCAAGGTCAGCCATGGTTTGCACATATTGTTATTTTAGGTTTGATTTGGCCAGTTTTTACTACACTTTGTAGCCAAAAAGAAGTTTTTAAAAAATGGCAGAAATGTAGCCATAGTTACAAATCAAATATCAAATGTAATTGTTTTTTTATTTTATTGTTTTTCACAGTGCTTGCGGCTGCTCACTCACTCTTTCAACAGAGAATACAGCCATGTATGTGTCAGCGCCAGTGAGAGCAAGGTACGTGTTTGAAAGAGCTCCGTTTAAATACGTTTGCTGATTGGTTCTGCACAGGTGATGCAGCCTGTATTTGTGTGTGTTTGGTCCAGATCTCACAGATGTCTGTCACGTTGCTCAGAGACTCTTCCTCCATAACTTCTCTTAACACAATCACACCCTCCTCAACGTGCCCTTCGCTGGTTGAGGGTTGCTACAGTACTGCTGAGCTCAGGTCAGGGGTTTTGGTTATTTGTTGCTGTATTTGTCCACTGTAGCTTTGCATTCTTTTACTGTACTAACACTGTTACATGCAGGGATGGAGCTCACATTCTGCTTCTTTGTATCACAGACCACCCACACCTCGCTCTTGCGCTATCAGCCCAGGTCCTGAAACACAGCCGAACGCAAAGGACAGCAAACCCCTCAACGGAGCGTCTGACGTTAAACCCCGAACTCACAAACTGGTCCCTGATATCCAGGAGATAAGAGTCAGGTCAGTTTGAAACTAAAACTCAAAAAGGTGTCACCCCTCTGTGCAGCCTTCTTTTAATTTTTTTTTTTTTTCAGCCCAATCGTGTCAAAGAAGGGTTACCTACATTTCCTGGAGCCGAACACCAACGGATGGGTGAAACGTTTCGTGGTTGTGCGTCGGCCGTACGTTTACATCTACAACTCGGAACGAGACGCGGTGGAGCGAGCGATTCTCAACCTCTCCTCTGCCCAGGTGGAGTACAGCGAAGACCAGCAGGCAATGCTGAAGGTCAGTGAGCCGCCGAAGTCTTAAATGTTTTTGGCTGCTTTATTAAGGCTTAATGTAACTGTTTTTTGTGACTCTCTTAACAGACTCCAAACACCTTTGCCGTGTGTACAGAACATCGTGGAATACTGCTGCAAGCAGCTAATGACAAAGAAATGCATGATTGGTTGTATGCATTTAACCCTCTCCTTGCTGGAACTATCAGGTAAGTTACAGGGGTTTGAAAGTTTTCTTCACGTTGAAATTCTTTCTGCTTTGTTGCCTTGCAAACTTGAGTTGAGATCGATTTTCAGTTAATACAAGTAATGAACCTACACAAACGTGTTTAAAATCTCTCTAAAAAGGATGAATTGTGCGTGCATATGTAAGCAACTTACACAGCTGTAAGAGTCACCTGTGGACAAGCTCCAAGTCAAATAATCAAGTTTATCCTCCGCAATCCACACCTGTGCAAAACTTCCAGGTAGGTTAGGCAAATGCTAAGCAAAAGAAAAGGCGAAGGACCGAGCAACTCTTCACGCAGGTCAGAGACAAAGTTGAAGAGAAGTGTTTTTCCCAAGAGACTGCTCCACTCAAAGGAGTTCCAGATGAACACTGGATCAACAAGATTATTGATGAAGATATCTTCATCCCTGAAAGAGTGACCGCTGACCTGTAGATGAGTGTAAACCTCAGAGTCCTGACCTGATGATGTTCTTGATGAGGCTCTTCTGTGCAGGATCATTCTTAGAGATGAGTATTTTAGCAGATTTTGTTTCATGGTCGAGGTCGTTTTGTTTGTTCATTTCACCAATAAAACCCTAAATATTTAAATGCTTCTTATGCCTTTTAAATTCAAATATAAATATTGTAAGGCAACAAAACAGAGACTGTCAAAAGAGGTGAACATGTTTTTTTCCACCTACTCAGTTTTCTAACTAACTCGTTTTATGTGTTTTCAATGTAATTATGGACAAACTGGTATATTTTATGTACGTGTCTCACCTTCCTCTCAGGTCTAAACTGTCGAGAAGACGAGCCGGACAGATGAGGATGTGAGAGAAAGATTACTGCAAAAACTAAGCTGTACATAGGATTCTTGTTCTTTTTGCTCTCTTTGTTGCTGAGCCCAGTTTCTACCATTACTGTCACGAACAGCCATCCTTACTCTGTGCACTTTCAATCCATCTCTGGTGTCCTTGGTGTCCATTTAATGTCTTTCATTTTGAAGAAACGATTCAGCAGTCTGTCACTGTACTGTAAGTGAAGTTAATTCGTAGCTGGACAAGTGAAGGAACTGAGGGATTAGCAGGAGATTGTTGTCGAATTACATTTGTGTGATGACGTACTGTAGTTGTTGTCAGTGACACATCAAGCCTTACACTGTTCATCCAGTAACATGGATCTTTACCTAAAGCTGATGTTCTGGTGGGGATCACATCGCTACCATTCTTCGATTAATCTGCTCTTCTCTTTATTGCTACATATGTTGTGTTTAAACTGGTTTGCTTTATCAAAAACCAGAAAATACATGCTAAAAATAACTGCGAAAACATAGTCTCTTTTAAAAAATACACGTACAATATTGTCTCTGATCGATGAATCCCTACGTTGAATAATCTGCTGCCTTTTCCTCAAGTCTCATCAAAACTTTGTCACACAAATCTGTCATTTAAACTCTTAGAATATCTAAAGTTTCATGGCAAGCGGTCACCATCATATTGTTTCTCCCAATATAATCTAATTCCTCTATCTGAATTTTATTCATTTTAAATTGTGATATATTTAGATTTTTAACAGTTGTCATATTTATTTCTGCTTGTATTTATTTACAAAGATGTTTATATTTCTAAAGTAGTAGTACGGTGCAATTTCTGCACATGGCACTTTTTAATGAGTTGCTTAAATGTTTAAATAATGTAGCCCTGTCCTCACGCTGGTACTGCTTTTAAAACACTTTATTAAACATGATCATAAGCATCAGCCAGTTTAATCTGCTGAAAAAGAACGTGGATAACTCTGCCCACTTTAAAATTAGGACAAGTGGACCTTTGGTCCAACTAACATACCAAAATTGTCAGTATATTAAAGGGATTTTCTGAACAATATGAAGTGGTGTTTGGTGGAAAAGTTATGATGAATTAATAATTTACTTCTGTGGTGGACTGGCCGCACCCCACCTCTCACACAGTGACGGCTGGAGATAGCACCAGCTCTCCTGAGACTCTGCTCAGAAAAGCAGATGAAGAAAATAAATGACTGGATAACATCTTAGCTGTTGCCAACAGTCCTTTAAACAGCCTGAGTTTGGAGAAACGGAGCTTAAAGAGACCAGCGTGGTCCATCAGTAGCAGACCAGTCGAAGTGAGGTCACACACCTTCCATAGAGCTCCTGGGAAATCCCACCACGGGTTTCTTTTCACCGGAGTCTCCACTCCGATATACGCCGTTACTTTGGCCGCTAACCTGTCACGGTTAAAGCACCATAACTTTTCGGATTCCTCCATCCATTAGCTTTTGGCCATGTGGCTTTCTTTCTAAGATTCTGCTTGCAGGTGCAACAGTCGGCTTCTGGAAGCGGAGTAGTTGAAGCAAAATACCACCTTTGCTGTCGGGGCTCTCTTCATCATTAAGAAACACGCCCACCAACTTCTGACCAGTCAATACTTTTATATGCTGGTACTGGGGTGCAAAAAGTTTGGCCCGGGCCTTGTGATAAAAAGGGGCAAAATGATGCAGTTTTCGTCACACTACTACATCAATAAGAGTGAATTTTGCAGGTTCGGATAGCCCATGCGGAGGGCTTAAGACTGACAGAACTGAAAAGCAGTTAGCTCAAAATCTGCTGTCTTAAAACAACTCCCATCTAGAAACATTCATAGGGGTTCACTCAAAGCTAACCATAATATTTATATTGCTGTCAATTCTGCATTGGCAGCCATTCGAAGAGCTACCTTAAACAGTTAAGATAATAACTGTTCATAACTGTTCTGCAGAACCTCACATCAGCAAATCTAGATTATCCCTTTAAGATCCTTGTGAAATCCCAATTTTTAATCTCTTCTTCCTAGCACACAATGTGAAACAGGTTTTCTGGATGATCTATAAATGAAGTGTAGTGCCTCTCTTTTCAAACATACTGCACAGTTTGCCTCTGCACCGATTACTTAGGGACGACATCCTTTTGATGCTGCTAAAATACTCTTCTGGAAATGTCTACAGATCATATCATCACTTTCCTGCTCGTCAGCGTCGTCATCCTCTAAGGAAGTTTTATTTTATAACATCATCCTTTCTCATAACAGAGCATTAACACAGTGTACCTCGGGTCTGTCTGCAAGTGTATGGCTCTAATTGTCCTGTTAACAAGTGTGCAAGTCTGCACCTTCAGCTTGTCAGGTGAGCTGGACTCATCAGCATGCCTCAGGTCAGCCAGCCTACAGAGCATGCTCAGTGATGAGTGATTTTTGTCTCGCATGCAAACAAAACATGACAAATCATTGAACCTGTGCAAAACAAGACGAGAATGTTTGGTCAATATGTTTAGTTATTCTTTGTTGTGGAATTATTTGGAGCCACTGCTGAGGGATTTACTGATCTTTGTGTGTGTATGCCTGTCAGTAGGAGTCAGAAATCAAATACTTCAAGTAAAATTCAGCTTTATAGTGCAGCACATGGTGGACTGATGTTATGATGTGTCTTTAGACCTTCTCTGATTATCTTTATGTTTGAGCAGCTGAAGCATCATCATGGGAGGTAAATACCCCGCTGCTCTGCTGTCTCAAGCTCCTATTTGTGTGTCATCTCATTTCATGGAAACCCAAATGTGTGTTTAGGGTCGCTCCATTTGGTGTTCGAAATATATCTGCTTTTTTTCCCATCCATCAGGTGTTTTATTTTGCATCACGTTTGAGCCAACCAAAGTTCTGTTAGTGCACTCACAAACGTTTACACTGAATGTACGATGATATCTAAAATGACTTATTCTGCCTAAATGTCTGTGTTAACTTGTCTTCTGGATCTCAGTTCTGGTTTCTTACTGATTGTAGTACGGTTCTAACCGTTCAAACATTTCGGGACAAACCTGAAATAATCTGTATATGAATGGGAGGATTATGGCTCACAATCTGTAGCCTCTCTTTGAACTTTGCATCACAGACTGCTTTACTGTCACACTTTCACGCTTGTATCGACACACGTTTCCCATCTCACTGCAGCAGCCTTCACACCAAAACCTTTTTTCCCTAACCCTGCCCCCTGTCTAATAAATTGCTGACATTTTCGTGCTTCCACCCCTTGTTTTGCACTCCTGCATTGCTCTTCTATTCAGATGCTTTTGCATTGTATATAAACATGATTGCTGTGAACAGTGTATTATAAAGTTGCACCCATTTACAAACTTTAAAAAAAGCAAGTAGTACAGTCAGTGTCTGAGTGTTGGAGTTTAGCGTCTGTGTTCACTAAACACATTGTCACATAATAAACTTGGAAATGATGCAACATGACAACAATTGACTCGTCTTTTCATATAAATATGCTGTGTGTGCTGGAAATTATTTGGTTTGTTAATAAATCACCTGGGTTTTTAATATATGTGATAAAATAAATGGCTGGTAAATTTCAATTTGACTTTTATTACTTTTTCCTTAGATAGTTACAAATTTTATGTTGCAACGCAAGGTTTTCATGAATATTTGCTGATATCAAACCAGATGTTCAGTGAAAAATAAAATTTTAATGTAAAAACCTGCAAGAGTGACATCAATGTTAAGGTTTAGAGTGTACTGATTAGTCACCATTTTGTTGGTTGTGAGAAAAGTCAAGCTAAAATTTTACTACAGGTTGATTATTGATAACTATTAACGCCACAAAGCATCATTTTTTAAAAATTCTGATTTTTGACTCGCATTTTGTTCCAGTTTCTTCATCTAAATCTAATAAAAATATACCACAAAAATAGTAATCTTAGGGCGATTCTCTAAAACCTATTATTTTCAAAATGTAGCGTAGTTTTCTTTTCAGCTTTTGCAAAAGAATAGTTGAAAAACAAATAGACAGACTGGGGAGACTGTTAATAAATTTTAAAAGAATTTTAAAAGGCGCTTCACTTCCTGGTTGTTGCCATGACAACAATTTAGCGTTGCTCTATATCTGTGATGAACCCGACTCCAAACCCCTTTATTATATTCTAAGAACTAAGTTTTGCTATCATTAATAATATCTTTTTAAATGTATGTACTCATAATATAATGAAAGCAGATGCTTGTAGGACATATATGGCAAGTCACGACAGACGTTCCGGTCTAGGCACTGCTACGTCACTGACGCAGCGACAGCTAACCAGCTAATGATTGACAAATACGAGGGTAAAAATTATACAGGACGTCTTTACATCGTTTTATAAGGTCGGGTAAAAAGCCAAAGTTTACAGCCATAAATTGTAATCAGTAGAGTACATATATGACACATGTTGACATCTTTTTGAGTCATAAACGGTGGTTAACGCAGGCTAAATGAGTTAGACAAACTAGCTTGTAGCTAAAGTAAACAGTTCGCTTCTAGACAGACGTGCAATGTGTTGATCTGTTAAAAGTTTGAATGACTTGTACAGAAAACAGTCGTTAGCTGACAGCTTCGTGTTAAAGCAGGCTGCCTTTAGTATAATATAGATAATTATTTAGTGCTGGCAATTTATTTACTGTAAATAAAACCACACACACACACACACACAGACAAATTAACATTTTTTATTGATTTTACCTACCTAAAATAAACCTTGTGGGAATCACAAATATTAATTCTTCGTAGTTTAGAGGTGAACTTTTTAGGGAGCATTTTAGGGAACTACAATAGAATTTTATTAGTCATGAGTCTTGGATATCCTAAAAAAAACTAAAAGAAGAGACAGTTCCAGATGTCTCTAATATATTTATTAATGATTGCGAAAATGTTTAACTACTTAAAATGTCATTAGCAATATCTGGTAGTTATAACAATTTAAAAGGCTATTTCACAAATCTGGAATTAAATGGAAAATGTAATTGCAAATGCCAATTATGATAATGGGATATTTATGAAGAACATAATGAGATGCCAGTTTAACATAAAAAGTTAGTAATAACAATAATAATAGTAGTAGATAACTGAAATGTGAGTTACTGCAAGTAAGATTCTCATTTCTGTTACACATAATGTTTATTGTTGATGGGCACAAATTTAGCTGTGGGAATTTGGAGCTGAAATTCTAATACAGATGAATTAATAATGTGAAAGGTTTTTTGTAGGACTTTAGTGATATCTGAAATGCTGGTTCTGGATGGGAAGAAAGCCCTTCTGCAAATCTAAATCTGTATCTGCAATACGTATCCAGTTCAATAGCTAAATGTTGAAACATCCACCTAAACCTTTAAAGGATTTAAAGAAATTTTGAATTTGTTTGTCATCTCATGGTAAAATACAATACAAACCAATTTTAATTGTGGAAACCTTTGAATATAAGTTTAACTACCAGGAAAGTTCTTTTAAATATATTCATCTAATAAGAAGTTATTTTAATTAAAAAGTAATTTGGCATTGGACTATAGGAATGCAGTTTGACTCCGTACATCATCTCTAATGACTTCTGTGCTAAGTTTTGTTGTGTCATTTCAACAGGAGAGCAGAATGTCCAATAAATCTAATGAGACAACGTCTGAAATGATTCCCACCTTCACTGATCTTCATCATGATGCAAACCCAAGCAAGGAAAGGTAACAAGGCTGCAAGTTTTTCTTTTTTTGATAATGGGTTATTGATGAACAACTCACAAATTAAGTGTGCTGAGAATATTTTTGATATAACCCAGGATCTACATGGATTATAATGCTACGACTCCTTTGGAGCCAGAGGTGATTCTGGCTGTTTCTGAAGCTCTCCAGGTTGCCTGGGGAAACCCTAGTAGCAACTATGTTGCTGGTAAGTAAGGTTTTGTTTCAAAACATTCTGCTTTCACTTGTATTAGTTCGGTGATAATGCATTTCATGCACGTAAACATTACCCTATATAAATCATTTGTTTTTAAGGAGCCACGGCCAAAGCTATAATCACTCAGTCCAGACACAATGTGGCAAAAATGGTTGGAGCTAAAGCAGAGGACATCATTTTTACTTCAGGTGGAACAGAGGTAACCGCTGCTCTTATTTGGTACTGAAAGATTAAAGCATTCAGTGATTCTGAATAAATACATGTTCAGAACAGTGGTTTCAATGCAACCAATTTTGGTTCATAGACCACTAATAATCTCGCAGGCCAATAATCTGGTGCTGCACACGGCTTTGGAGCACTTCAAGAGGAACAGCAGGACTGCAGGCGAAGGTCTGAATGGAAGCAGAGGCCTACCTCACATCATCACCTCCAATGTGGAGCACGACTCGATTAAACTGGCAGCGGAGCACCTACAGATGGAAGGCAGGGCAGGTAGGGGATCCGTTTTTCATGGTGGTGTTTATATTTTTATCTTCCTGTAACAATTCAGATGAAGCAGCTTCCCTTCTCCTGTCAGATGTGACATTTGTGCCCGTGTCAAAGGCGACAGCTTGTGTAGATGTAGAGGATATAGTTGCTGTGGTGCGCCCTAATACTTGTCTCATCTCCATCATGCTGGCCAACAATGAGACCGGTGTCATTATGGTAAGAAGGGAAAGAGGCCGGAAAGCTTGTCAGTGGGGGTCTTTGTTTACGCACAAATCTTTTTTGTAGTTGTAATAACTGACAAAGTGAATTGTTGTAATATGATAAAACTGATTCATTTATGTTGAAACTTCTTCTTTATCTCAGCCTGTCCAAAAGATTTGCCAGAAAGTAAAAAGGCTCAACACGCAGCATGAGCGTATCAGGATCCTGCTCCACACTGATGCTGCTCAGGCGCTGGGTAAAATCCCAGTGGACGTCCAGGAACTGGGAGTGGATTTCCTTACTATAGTGGGACACAAGGTCAGGAGTTTTCTGTTCAGCAAGCCAAGATCGTTTTTCAATACAGTAAAAATGTTACTGACAGGGTTTTATTCCGCCCTAGTTTTATGGCCCTCGGATTGGTGCTTTGTATGTGAACGGTCCTGGAACGGGAACACCTCTGTATCCGATGCTGTTTGGAGGAGGACAGGAGAGGAACTTCAGACCAGGGT
Source organism: Millerichthys robustus (assembly GCA_034783495.1). Taxonomy (NCBI): domain Eukaryota; kingdom Metazoa; phylum Chordata; class Actinopteri; order Cyprinodontiformes; family Rivulidae; genus Millerichthys; species Millerichthys robustus. The sequence continues at coordinate 17,851,907 of JAVKLF010000083.1, forward strand.
AAATTAGAGTGAATACTTCAAACAGCAGCTGAAATAATAAATCTTCAGCAAATCTTCAGACAAAGTTGTTTTTGTTTCCCAATGCTACAGCACGGAAAACACACCAATGATTGCTGGTCTAGGAAAGGTACGTGTTTCTGGAGTCTTGTGATTTCTCAGTACGGAAACTGAGCCTGTAATGTTGATATGTGTGTGTGTTTGTGTTAGGCTGCAGAACTGGTGACCTCTAATCTGTCAGATTATCAGAGTCATATGCAAAATATTAAAGGATACCTGGAAAAACAACTGCAGGTACGTTTGTTACTTCAGCTATAAAAATCATGTTAATTCTGTCAGCGGATCTTGTTGCAACTCCAAATTCGGAATTATAATATATATATATATAATATATATTATCTAATCAAAATTGTTTGATCAAATATCTGAGCATGTAAATACAGTTGAAAATACTGAGATTATTCTACATATTTAGACTTGATTTCATTCAGTAAAGAATATAAAGTTGAGGGATGAGGCCCAATTTAGGCTTTTAAAGACTTGGAAAAAATGTTGCTTCTATTTTAAAGAGGTTATGTCATTGGGGCGTTGTTTTAGAGTTGATGTAAAAATCAGCAAAAGCAGCCAGATAATCTCTAGTTTGTCGATAAATATGAGAAAATTAGGTTCCAATATGTGAGGCTGGATGGACAAGTCTTCTGTTGCCATTTTTTAATTAATTTGCAAATAAAAAGTTTCTGTGCCGCTAGATAACCATATCTCTGTTATCAAACTACAAAGCAGCAGTGTTGGTATAAACAGCAACAAACACTGAAAGAATGCTTCATCCTGATGATCGGAACAAATAATATCCAAAGAAGGAATCGTGTTTTGTATTCCAGCAGTTTTATTGTGATAAGTACCGGGATACAAATGCAAACAACTGGCCGATGCAAAAGGGTTGTGCAAATTTTTTTATGAAGCATCAACATGAAAGTTTTCAGGTTAGTCTTTGTTCAGATGAAAGAAATTTTATTTTTGACTGTCAGTTAGTGTGACTCCTCCATAAAAGTCTCCCTGGTTCTCTGAACTGAGCTCACTCTGTCTGCAGTCTACTGCAGGTAAGTTACAGAATACTCTGCAGAACTGCTTACAACCGCATTCCAAAAGATGTGAAGATGTCTTCAATTTGTTTTACTGCAACCTTTAAGGACTTGTTTGCAGGATAAGTGGCTTCTTTTCTAGGTGCCATAAAATGTTTCAATGTTGCAAAACAGAAAACAGCTTATCCAACAAATATTAAAGAAAAGATGTATGTAAACATGGAGAAAAAAACATTTTAAATGTAAAAATCTTATATTTTTCATAGTTTACATTATAAGATATTTTGTTCTGTGGTTGTAAAACTGATTCGTACTCCTCTCATGCTGTCACTTCCTTTCTCAGGGTGTGTTTAAAGATAAGATCCACTTCAATAGTCATTACCCCGGCTCTGATGTCCTTCCTAACACATGTAATGTGTCCATCCTGGGACCAGCATTACAAGGTGATGTCATGACCGCCTCGTCTCTGTCTGTTTGTCTGTTTTCCAGTTTAAAGTCTCCTTTAAACCTCCACCAGCGCTTCTCAGAGACAGTTCACAACAACGAAGCCTCTAACAGTTCATTTCTCTCTCACTTAAGGTTGGAGGGTGTTGTCCAACTGTAGGAGGTTGTTAGCCAGCGTCGGTGCCGCCTGCCACTCTGCCAGTGGAAACAGGTAGAAGAGTCGCTCTTTTCACCTGCTCTGCTTTTATCCACACACTGTAATCCTTTGCCATAACTCCTCTGTGCTTCACTGCACGTCCACCAGGCCCTCCCACATCCTCCTGAGCTGTGGCGTCCCGTCCGAGGTGGCAGCTAACGCCTTGAGGCTGAGTGTGGGCAGGGGAACAACCAAAGAAGATGTAGACACAGTTGTGGAGGACCTGAGGGAAACCGTGCAGCTGCTGGAAAAAATGAGCTGATTTTTTTTGCACAAAGTATGGTGAAAAAAAAGGACAACTAATTGTGTGAATTTTTTATATCTATGAGATGTTTAATATAAAAAATAAAGCATGAAAACCTGGACTGATCTTCGTGGGTGATGTCATGCCATGTGAGTTGCTTGTTAGCTAAAGGAACCTAGGGCAACGTGTGTGACTAAAATATTAAAAGAAAACCATGCCATATTTATGAAGATTATTATATTGCACATGTCCCTTCTTTGTGATTAATTTTTTTAAAAAGTCCTCATTGTATTCCACCATGCCTTGGCACTTGACTTCTCTCATTACTTAAGTTTCCATGCTGCTCCAGCTGCCCCATCTCCACCCGAGCTTTGTGTTGTGCCAGCATATGGTCGCCGCGACACGAAAACCGAGCAGGAGGCCCAGAGTGCTGCACCTCCACCTGTCTTTCATTACCTTTCTATGTTGCCGACTCTGACCCCCTCCTCTCTCCCTGACAGCCGTGCTGGCCAGCTGGCTGCTGTCGAGGTGTCACTTTCCTGGCTCGGGAGGAGGCGAGGAGAATATGAAGGGGTTGTTGTTGTATTGTATGGACCTTTGTGTATGTGAGATGGTATCTCATGGAGGCGTAAAGGACTCCAGAGAGCTTTCTCTGCCATAGCCCCCTTTAAGCAGGCCCAGAGATGGTGCTTCATCGGGCCATCCAGGCTGCTCGAGAAGGGGACCTCGCTGCTCTGAGGGATCTGGCGTCTTCTGGTTTTCTCCCCTCTGACATCAGCGATGCTCAGGGTGCAGGTCCGGTGCACTACGCAGCCAGGTGTGGACAGCTGGACTGCCTGCAGTTCCTGGTCAGAGACCTGGGTCTGCCCGCGGATTCCCCAGCCTTGAACGGGGCCTCGCCAGCACACGATGCAGCAGCTACTGGGAACAACCGGGAGCTGCAGTGGCTCGTGGACCAAGGAGGCTGCAACATCGAGGCAAGTTAAATCACTTAAGAGAAAGATTTAGAGCATCTTTCCTCTGACTGATTTAATGTTATGTTTTTTTTCCATTCAACAATCAAAAGTAAACCACATGATAAAAAGCCCTTGCCTGAGTCATTGGGCTTCTTCTGAGGCCTCTGATCAGTGCCTTATCTGGGGAGGTGTTTATGACTATATGCTTCATCTGCATCGTTTAGCTGGGCCATACTTTTATTTAGCCAGAGCCTAAAGTTTTCTCACCAGAGTACCACTTTATATTGAGATGATCATTGCTGCTCCTCTCACCTGTCAGTGGTTCCAGTGTTGTGACTAATGTATGAACTCTACGCCCCATGTGCACCCACAAGTCATTTACTGCTAACGTTGGACAGACACAGCTTTGTCACAAGACGGGCTTCTGCTGGTGCTTTTAGATGACCTTTCCCCAGAACGGATGTACTTAAAAGTACAGTTTCATATAGAGCCATTTGTTTTTGGAATGTGTTGCCTCCTTAAATAACATTTTTTCATGATCATACTAGATTTAAGAAGGTTTTAAAACGATCTGTTGTTTATAATGAAATTACATTTGGTTGAGCGGCTAATTATGAGAAGTTCTCATTATTATTATTCATTGATATCATGATTTATGTGTTGTTGTTTTAAGTTGTAACTGGTTGTGTTGTTTGAAAGTGTTTTTGATGTTTTGTTATTGTGGACCCCAAGAAGAGTAGTCTCTAATATGGTAGAGACTAATGGGGATCCAAATAAACAAATAAATCAAAGAAGTTGAGACACAGTAACTGAAGTCTCTCACTGCTTCTTACCTTTCATTTTAGAAAAATTTTGTAGAAATAAATTAAAGATTGATTTTCTGAAATTACACAAACCAAGTCCTAAATAAACCAGTTAACTGTGAAACGGATTAAATGAGTCCAGGTAACCTCTACAGAAAAAACAACATTTATTTTGTTTGTATAATCAACTCTTACAAAAACCATTTGTTCACAATCAGCACTTTTACTTAGTATCATAAGAAAGTAATAATACCTAATTACATAGTATTAAATAGTATTTTTTTTAGTATAAATGGAGCTAATTTCAGCTACTCTCCTTTGCAAAATTATGAGTATGTCTATTGACTGTTGGTCGTCTGACTCATCCCAAAGTGCCGTTACATCACTGCAGCTATAAGCTGTACTGTGCTTGACCTTTTCTGATTTATTACCAGCTGATTACATAATTTGTTGTGGACTTACTGTGAATCCACATGAACAGCTAAGGTTATTGTTTCCACATGTTTGGAGGAAAAGCTGCTACTTTCACTTGCTTTCAAAAATACACATTGTGGGACCTACTGCTTAGATTTTTGTCTAAAGCTGGAGAAAAATCTGTCCAAGTTACCCATAAATCTCAGCTGCTCAGCTTTGGAAACAGAAGCATCCCCGGTGAATTCATCTATTGTATGAATGTTCTGAGAATAAAGTCAACCATTTTCCATGGACTCCCCGTGGGTTATGATGTTTGTAGATGACATTGTTGATCTGTAGTAAGAGCAGAGAGCAGGAGGTGTGATTCGGAAAGGAAAGAAATGAAAATCAGTAAAAATAAGACAAAGTTCACGTGTGAATGAGCGGAAGACAGGTGGAACAGAGTGCAGATCCTGAAGGTGGATGAGTTCAAGTCCACCTACAAAACATCTCTCACCTGTGTCCATCCCTTAACACAACAATACATCCACCCAGGTTCATAATGAGGTCACATCTTGCCTTGATTATTGTGTCGTTTTGGTTTACCTGACAAGCTCCTCTATAAACTTCACATACTTTAAAGCTCTGCTGCTTGCGTTATCACCAAAACCCCCTCCATCAGCCACGTAGCACCAGTCCTAGAGCAACTGGTTCCCCATCAAATAGGAAGAAACAACCAAGATCTGAGAAAAGCTTCATGGGTGAAGTGATGCAGAGGGTTGGTGTGATAGAGGAGGATGCTGGGATAAGGTGATTTGTGGAGACTCCACATAGAGAGCAGATGAAAGATCCCCTTCAGCTTTTTGTGAATGTTTTCCAGCACAAGGACGCAGCCGGTGCCACGGCCCTTCTCCTGGCTGCTCGGTTTGATCACGTGGAGGTGATTCAGTGGCTGCTTTCTGTAGGGGGAGTGGCTGACGTGGAGACAAACTGCGGAGCTGTACCTGCTCACTATGCCGCAGCCAACGGGAATCTCACTTGTTTAAAACACCTCATCCAAGAGGCACCTGGGTAAGTTTAACTGCTCTTGTTTTCTGACACGATGGCTGTTCAGCGTCGTCCGTGGCCCAACCTCAGACATGTTATCAACATGTAGAAAAAGTGGAGATTCCCAGAAAATAAATTTTATTGGCGTTCTGGAACATCTGACTTTAATTCTCTCACCTTTATGATCTTTACTTTACTTCCATTCATCCTTCATCTACCGCTTGAATCGGGTCGCGGGGGCAGCAGCTTGAGCAGGGAGGCCCAGGTCTCTCTTTCCCCATCCAGCTCTTCTGGGAGGATTCCATATCACATGAACCATTGGTTGGATTTTAAGGAAGCTTTCAGAAAGTAATCAAATGTTAATAACCTTTGGAGTCAGTCCTATTCAAGATGGCAAATTGACCTCAGACAACACAAAAATTGCTTGAACTCTTCCAGTTACAGATGCTGAGCTAAAATCTCATGTGCTCTTGCAGTACTGCACAAAATGTAACTCTAATTTTTAATCATAAAATGACCTATGATGTGGATAATTTGCATTATTTTAAGAAATGAAAAGCATTGAAGTTGCATCAAGAAATTTTATTTAAATACAAAAAAACCTGGTAATAATAATAATAAAGTAAGTTTCTACAAATGATCCCATCCTATAGCTGATTTGTTTATCATAACACTGCTCAAGTCAAAGCATTCTAACTTTAATGCTTCAAAAAAATGTCATTGGTCATTTTTCTGTTGAGTAGCAGTTTGATTTGAATCTCTTCCTGTTTGACAGTATTATTCGCCAGGTTTTTTGATGTTTTTGGAACAGGGCTCTGAACTCCCTTCTGCTAATACAGCAGCAGCTGGACGAGGGGATAGATTTTGTTTGCACTGTCATAAAAATACAGGAGACTCCTCCTGCTCTGTGCTCGTCGTGTCACAGGAGAGCCTGTCTGTAATCCCCGTGGTGTCTGTTAGGCTCGGGCCGCTGCATGTGAGCGGCAGAAAGCTGTGAATAATAAATGGTCAAACATTGTGGATGTCAGATCTGCTCCGGTTCAGGTGTGGTATTTTGGGTGAGGTCGATGGACTGGAGGAAGTCCTGCAAATCTCTGGTGCTTGAAGATAACTAGAGAAAGTAGAAAATAACTGTACATGTAACACAAACTCCATTCAAGCCACCACAGCTAATCAATATTATTAATCATAAAATGGCTGTAATGTAGTTAGTTCTACAGACAGACATTGATGTGGTAGTAGCTGAGAGTCATTCAGAATACATACTCTGAGCATGATATCTCAAAATACTACAGGATGTATTATTTTTAAAGGTAATTTCTGTCATTTTTCTAGATAAGATGATCTTAGTTTTGTCAGCGGGCGATATGCATTTCTTCAATAAATTCTAACCCTTTCATTCTTACTGCTTTTATGTTTTGTTTTTGTTGTTCCAACTGTCCAGTAAAGCAAACAATAAAAGTATTTTTAATCAAACTAGCTGCTACTTTTCAAATATCTTGTTGTTTCAGCTGATCTTGCCATATTTTCAGTCATCATTACAAAGTAGAACAGTTTCTCTTCAGGTGTTTAATGTCTGATCATGGAACTGAGCTCCTGCTGTCTCTCTGTGTGTTGAGTGCAGGTGTGTGAACCACCAGACAGGTACAGGTGCTACCCCGCTGTATCTGGCCTGCCAGGAGGGGCACCTGCATGTTGCTGAGCACCTGGTCAAAGACTATGGGGCAGACGTCCACCTGAGAGCCCACGATGGGATGACCTGCCTCCATGCGGCCGCTCACATGGGCCATGAAGCTGTGGTGGTGTGGCTGGTCAGTAGGAAGTCGCTGATTTGTGTGACCGCTCCTTGAAGCGCTTCCTGCGCCTGCAGCTGTTTGTTTTGATTCTTTGGGTTTTAATTCCAAACAGGTGACCTGCACGGATGTGGGCTTGTCTTGCCAGGACAGAGAAGGAGCAACGCCTCTGCACTTTGCTGCCAGCAGGGGGCACTGTTGCATCTTGGAGAAGCTGCTCCACATGGGTTCAAAGGTCATCAAGGATTACTGGGGTGGGACCCCTTTACATGATGCTGCAGAAAATGGAGAGCTGGAGGTTTGATTCAGTTCTTTCTTTTGTTTTTTGGTCTTTAATCTTGTCATTGGCAATAAAACAATTTTAGTCCTATTAATACCATCTTTTGGTGTATTGAAAATTTGTCTCATTTGCTTTCTAGTGCTGTAAAATCCTGTTGGCTAATGGAGGAAACCCAACAGATCAGGACATTGATGGGTTCACAGCAGCAGACTTAGCAGAGTACAATGGCCACTCTGAATGTGCCAGATACCTCCGTGCCAAAGAGAAAAATGTGAGATCTCTGTCTCAGCCACAGTTGATTTTTATTTTTGCATATGTCCCTGCTTTGTGTTCTCTCTCTCTCTGTCTTCCTGAATTTTTGGCCAGCTGTTTGCCGAGAAAATCAAAGCTCAAACGGGGAGTGCAGTCAACGTCAAACATCTGGAGGATCCTGGAAACCTCTGTGAATCATTTTCTTAATTTGTTGCATGTATTTCATTCGGGTCAAGCTGGTCATTTTCCCGGGCAGTGCTCCTCCACTCAGCCTGATTGCGTTGCTCTCGGTTGAAGAGTTCTAGGAGAGCGGAGGATGAGGGCTGTTGTGTTTAATAAGGCATTACGGGCCATGATGGCATGCTCCCTGGAAGAGATTCTTCCTTCTCAGCTTGCCACCGAGGTCTCCATGAGCAGATTAGCTCTTTTGTTTAAAAAGCATGATACTCCTTAATGCAATGAATATTTTAGTGGCAACAACTTGACAGGAGATGAGATCGTGCATTTGTTCTTTAGGTATGGACAATTGTACCCTACAATGGAGGCCAAAGTATTTTTTGGTTGGTTTTAAATAGGAAACAGAATGAATTGAGCTGAAGGACCCGTGAAGCTATTCCTGTCAACACTCATGTCAAACCTTAAAGCATCACAGCTGTTCACTCAGCCTTCCATCACACTTCAGTCATCTATGATGGGGGGGCTAAACACAGATGAACTCAGAGTAACCACAGCTGTTGGTCAATAGAAGCCATGAATAAGTTAGCAGGGAAGAGTAGCACACATATATAAAAAGGATGATGATGGGGAAGCAGTGAGGCGTGGCCGCCGAGCTTTCCTTCAGAAACAATCAACAATAGGAGCTAATTAGCGCAGCGGCCACCATGGCGTCAGATGCAGTTGAGGCTGCTGTGAGCCGAGGGCCTATCGGTTACCTCTCTCCTGCGGCTCAGATGGAGGGCCCGGGCCCTGAGCTCGATATGGGATCCTCGGGTTTATGTTTCAGCGTTTTCACCGTTCCGATGCCTGGAACCAGCAACTCTATCCCTCTGAAGACCAGGAGAGCAGGATGTCATCAGCTTCAAGACACACACTTTAATGCCTGTTGCGTTTTAGTTCTTTTTTTTTTCAGTGACTTAGACGTGTTATGATTGTCACCTCCAGGGTCTGTGATGTCTGTAGGAGGCAGGGGGTGGATCCTGTTTCCTGGCAGTGTGATGAATGAGATGAATACAAAAGCTTGATGAGCACAGAGCTCCTCTTGACCAAGAGGCTAAAATAATCCAATGTTGACTTAAATCATCCTAATATTTAGTGGGAGGGACCTTGTAATGATTTAAAACCTGAAGTGCCAAACAGGAGCTGTTCCAGAAAACAGAAGACGTTCCTTAATTACCTTTGTGCCGATGGGTCAAAGTGCTGCTTTGTTCACAGGTTATATCAGGTCTAAAGTGTCAGTCAGGTCATGTAATTTCCGAGCAGTGACCTGACTGGTCTGAGAGATGCGTTTATGTTGCCTTTGTGCACGTTGGGATTGTTCACACTGAGGTCAAAGCTCCTTCTGTAGCTCAGTAACAGCTGCCATCAAATAAACAAACTGTGCTGTTTGTGCTTATCTTCTCATTTTACTTACATTGTTTGTGTTTAAAACAAATATGCTGTTAGTGGAAAGAAAAAATCTATTATTTTTAGAAACGTGTTTCCATTAAAATATTTAGTAGCTTAAAAATTAAACTAAAGACTTTACATTATTTTACACAACAAGTTTTGCCAGCTGAGGGCTACTTTTTCTCTGTCGGTGATGGTGAAAGACCATCATTTCATGGGTAGAATAATCAACATGCATTCTGGGAGATGTAGTATAAGGTCAATTTAGCTTATTCTGGGACATTATTACATCTTTGAAGCTCTTGCAGGCCATGTCAAGTGCTGTGGCAGGCTACATTTGTCCCGTGGGCCTGGAGTTTGACACATTTGAACTACACATAATGTCATTTAACAAAAACCTCCAGTTAGTCACATAAAAAGCTGTCACTGCATCTACATTTACATGTTTGATCAGTGTCACAATGTATCTGCTCGACCCTCAAGTGTTAGAAAATAATCAGCATGGTGACAATGGCCGACTGTCCGCTCTAAACGGCCCGCAAGCACAAGCTTTAGCTGGCTGCGACTGTAACCGTTGGCCCCGGGAGCGTGGAGCCTCAGCCAGTCACAGCTCTAACAACCAGCATTTACGTTCTGGATGGCGGTTACAGCTATGAATGTGAACCACAGAGCTCAATGTAGCCAAGAAACAAGCTGTCCCCTAATAGATTTACAGTAGGCAGCTGTTCCCAGGACAAACAGCACAGCAAAACAGCAATATCCTCTGCATGGCTGTGAGGGCTTTAAATTTTTCCATCCTCTCTCTGGTTTGTGTTTGGCGGGTCTCCACTGTGCCATCATTGGGCTGCAGCAGCACATCGTCCCGCAGCATGGATAGGCTTCATTGGTCGGTGAAGAAGAGCTGAGTTGAATTATAGCAATAAGCAGTGACATTTGACCTGTTCTTGTTTAACCTGTTTTTTTGTTGGAGGGGGGGTTTTGTCTTAAAAACAGTCTAGTTTCTGTAAAAATGAACAACAATCATAGACCCGCACCCTGGTGAAACTGTAGCACGCTAGGCTTGGCATATAATTATCACTCCATTTTTATAGTAATGAATAATTCAAACATAGCAAGCAGCCGGCTAAATTCATTGTCTAAAATCTCCATTTCTCTGCAGTTTTGTCAGCTAATTTGCTATGGCCTAGTTGTACTGGGAAGTGGTAATTTCCCACTTATAAGTGGTAAATTTAAATTGGAACTCCCCTTTGGTTGGAATTCCCTGTCAGAAAGTGGGAGAGTTCAGACTTCAGTCTGCATCACACGTCTTCACCTCCTTTCAGTCGAAGATTGGTGAGACTGACACAAACCTGTTGATGTTAGTTCGATCCTATTGGTTTTTATTTGAAGGTGGGTGGGATCATTTGTGGCATTTCGGCCAATCCAAACCAGAGTTATAGTTCTGAATGAAGGTGGAGACACAAAGATGCTACACACTCACACACACACACACACACACACACACACACACACACACACACACACGCAACACAAAGGGTGAGACGCCAGGCTCACCTACTACAGCCATTGTTTTCGACTCCTCTACTTGCGATTCATCCACAAGCTGAACTGAAACATTTTCACCTGATGGTAACGTGAACAATTCATAAGTGAACAGAACACAATGAAAAAAACATTACTAGCAAATATGAATATATACTACTATATTCAGCTTCCCACCACTGCCTCGACCAGTCCCTTCAACTAACCACCGTTGCGTTGACCAATCATGTCTTGTCATGTAGAGTTTTTGACTTGATTTAAATATATAGGCTAATGTTTTAATTAATTTTTTTGGTAATTTAAGCTTTATTGAACTGAAAGTGTACAAAACAGCCAAGTAAATTAGCAGATTTAGAACTTAGGGGAATTTTTTTCTCTTTTTTTGGCAAAAGCTAAGTGTGATAAAGTTTTGCAAAGATGGCAAAAACGCTAAATGAAACATTTGTTCTGCTATTGCTATTTTAGTGGATTATTTGAACTGTGCCCATCACTGCAGTTTATCAAAAACAGGCGCAGGCCTTTAATTCTTTTTCTAAGAATTCAGAGTCAAGAAATTGTTGAAATTTGACGCTTTGATTCAGGTTTTTGTTGCAGGCGACTAGTTGAGTTTTAAAAGTCTTTTTCAGACTTTCATCGAGGGAAAACTGGCAGATATTCAATAATAGGATCATCGGAGGTGGATGGGATAATTAGAACAGGAGTGTCTGTTTAGAGAATGAGCTTTTCTGCTTACGATGCCAAGGTGGAAAAATATCACCTGAGGACACGGGGATAAAATGTCTTATTTTCCAGCTGCTCTGACACTTCTTCCGCTGATACTTCCCCTTTGTGCTACAACACGACCATTTGTTTATCCATGCATTAGTGACATTACCAGCCACCCTATCCTTCCCCTTAATTATTAATGGCGCTCTCCGATCAGAGGTTTATTGTTTATTGCCTGACGGCCCCTGGCTACTGGTGGAGATCCTGGTGATGGGTTTTAAACAAGTGGCCAGAGAACTTAAGGCGGCGTCACATTCCCAGCACGGGATGGACCCCTCCGGACATCTGGCTGCGTGAGTCTGTACCTCAGTAGAGCCAGGCGGTGTGCACTGGAAGAGCTGAGTAAGGTTAGTCGGTTCCAGGTTGATCACCCTGGATATTAATAGAACCTGTGAGCTGCTTCAGCTCTGTTCATGTATTTTATTGCTGTAACCTCTATGAACAGTAGGAAGTGACTGGTACGGCTAAGTAAATATTTTTGTACAAAGAAAGGAAGGTTTTGTCCGTTCTGCCCATGAGGCCTTAGCTGGCTGATGTTTTGGCAGCATTTTGCACATTTTCTGATTAGTTATTACCTCTTACGGTCAGGAATGAGTAATACTCCAGGCACACGGCTGCCTTTTATTTTGTTATTGTTGACTTCTGTGAAGTGGAGTTCTTCACTGTTATTAGAGATTCGTTTTTAATCCAAAACTTATTCTAGTTTTTTCCTTCATAATTAGAAATAATAAAATTCATTTATTTCCCATGTTGTGTTGGCAAGTGAAGGAAACTTGAGCTTATTTTGCCATGTGACTGGAGGTGTATTTACACTATAGTGTTCCGTGTACAATGCAGACCCACCGTATACATCCCACTCTGCAGTTTATCATCGGGAACAGACGTATTCCGCGTGGAAGCAGGTTGTTTTAATGATTGATTCCAGAGTGCGGAGTGTTTTAAGTACACATGGTGTTCTGGAAAGCTTAAGCTCTCTCGTGGCTCGACCAACAGGGACTAAAGATTACTGCATGTTAGATGGTAAGACAGCGCTGAGGAGCAGTTTCCTAACTCTTGGCTGCTAATCTGTACTGATCAGGGTCTTTGTGGTCTTCAGCGCAGGGAGTCACTCTGAGCCAAACATAGGCTCTATGTAGCTGCATGGCAGTAATGACAGGGGGGCGGTTGTGCTGATGAAAACCAAATGCTTTCTGGCCAACAGGTCTAATTAAACACTCGCACAAGGTTCATTGTTGCTTTCGGGACATTGAACTGTTACGAGAAGGTTCACAAGGCTCCCCCTACACTTCTCCAAGCCCTGATGTTGTTTATCTATCTATGGATTGCTCAACTTCGGGGAAGTTTTTTTTTTCTTCTCCCCCCCACCGAGCAGTGCCACAGCATATTTCATGTTGTTCCACATCAAAGTGCTGTGTGAGAGGAAATGGCACGGACCACCTCGTGGACATGAAGCACAACAGCATGCAGCAGCATATTAGATCGACCTTTGATGTTCTGTTACTAATAATGTCCTCGGAGAGCTAAATTTGATATTCATTCTGTATGGAGCGCTTTAAGACAAAGCAGGTTCATTAAAAGGAGCCTAAATGTTTCCATATCCTCCTCAGAGCAGTGTGAAATGCTGCCACTGACTTAAGCTCAACTATCATTTAAAACACTAGTTTGTGTTTTTTTTTTTTTACTAGGAAGCCTTCAGGTCCTAAAAAATGTGTGTGTTAAAAAATGTCCAACATTTTCTTTATGTTTTGTGCTGAAGAAATATTTGAATAATAATTATTTTTATTAGCCTGCAAAACAAAACTTATTATATATTTAAATTCTTATCTCCATATTTAACATTCTACACTTGTCCTGTATTTGCTCAGAAAAGGAGCAAATAAAGTGGAGGGGACAAGTTTCCAAACAAATCTGGGTTGATTACTCTGCCCAGTTTGTTTTTTTATTTTCCTCCAAATCCAGTGGCACTCAGAGAAGTGGTTAAACTCAAACAACCTCTGTTATAAACAGCCACAAGTCCAGCTACTCTGTCAGATTACTTCACTTAATTTGAGTCTGAATCTTCTCAACTCAAGCGACATAATCTGCCAGTGGAATAAGACAGTTGCATTTGATAAGACTTTTTTGGTAAGAAAATTTCCAGGCTAACAAGATTAATAGTCTAACACATTCTGAACAGTTTCCAAACAAGATCAAAACTATTTTTTAGCTGGATATATGATTGTAAGACTTGGTTAGATAGACAATTTTTGGTATGTAGTCTTAAAATCATATTGAAATCAGAATTAAATTCAAATCAGATTTAAAGAACTGAAATTTGACTGATTGACTCAAAAGTTAATTGGTTTTAAATTTATATTGAATGATAAATTTCTGAAAGATTCAATATAATCCATCCACTTATGTTTTTGCTGACAGATTAAGCAAAACTCTAACATAAAGAGCAGCACTTGGAGCATTTGTTGTGAATGAATGATCCACGAGTCCATGAATGACTCTCAGCTACAACCACACAAAATCTTAATCATTTTAGGGTAATTATTATTTTTGTGTTTGGTCACTAGGCCATCCTGAATCCGGTTAAGTCCAAAAGTTAAGCAGTTGTAGATCTAATGATTGTTTTCCGCAGGATCCAGTAAAGTTCATCCAGTGGTTCCTGATATATTTTACTAACAGTCACAGCCAAAAAACATTCATGTGCACCTTTGCCTTTCAGTGGCAGACAAAAATTATTGACCAAGGACAAAGTTATTACTTAAGGCCACTTCTAAATCTTTCTTATTCAAAGTAAAATAAGAACAAATGCTCAGAACTTTTTACAAGTCTCGTGTATGTGCGATATTTTCAGACGTGCACAGATAAGCCTATTGAGTTCATCTCGCTGGTGGAGGAGGAGTTGAAGGTGAAGCTGGCAGTGTCGTCGTCACACAGCAAACAGGACTACTACGGGAGCCTGAGTAAGGACTGCAGGGTCAGGCACAGCAGGAACACACACATGGATAGTTTAAAGGTAAACACTAAGTTTAGGGTTAAACATTTTTTTTGCTACTTTCAGTGCTCCTAATTTAAAGTAGGATAACCATTTTATTTTTGTGTCCAAATGAGCAACCTGAGTGTGAGGAGTCACCTCAGGCCAGATACCCTCAGCCCCCACCTGCTCCTCCTTTACCTCAAGCTTCGTCTCCCCCCGCCCAGCATGGGAGGACTGCTGTCGGCAGAATGGAGCAAGTTCAAATTGCAACATCTGGTGAGAGAAACATTTCTGTTTATCTTGTTTAGCTACTTAGCAAAACAAAGCAAGACAGGGTTGATGCCATTTAGTTTTTACTGCCAGTGTTTATTTAGCTGAGCTGCAATGAAGGCAAAATTTATTGCATTCATTTTGTACTTCAGTTATTAAAGGTTTTCATCAATCCAAGGAGGCCGGGAGTGAGACACCGATCCTTAAAGACAAAACACTTCTTGATAAGAAACTTCTGTCGGAAAGAAAACTGCTCGGTGACATGAAGTCCATTAAATCTTTGAGTGAGTCGGGAATGTCAGGAGTCTTCAGTGGACAAGCAGTAGGTTGATTCTGTTTCATACGTCATACAATGTTGTGCCAAAGTCTTGTTGAGCAATGAGCTCAACAACACAGTGTGGTGGGAAATCGATGACATAATAAACAAGTTGGCAAGCATTTCAACAAATAATGATGTTAATACATTATCAATTAAAGTAATCATTTATTATGTTTAATTATATTAAACCTCAGATGCCACTTTGGGGGTATCTTGTGTTGGTAATGTGATAAATGTTGCCTCTGCCGTGTGGCTACAAAACTAAGATTAAACACGAAAAACAAGTGCCTGAAAATGTGTTTGGCATCACTGTAAAAGTTTACAAGAATGTCTGGGTCTTCTGAAGCAAAATATGCAAAACTGATGAATGACTGAACCCTTACAGCTTGCTGTGTACTTTACCTCTTTTTGCATGTTCTTTATTTAGATAAATATAACTTTGGGTTTTCTCTAGAGTAAGATGGTGGTCCTGCCCACTGAGGAGGCCAACCTGTCCGACATTGACTATCTGGTGCCCACCCACGATGAGAGAGGTCACCCTATCGCTGAGTGGAAGAGGCAGGTCATGGTGAGGCAGCTGCAGGCCAGGCTGCTGGATGAAGAGGATCAGAGGAGACGGGTAACGTCACTGCAAAGACTGATGAGTGGATAACGTTGGTCATTTCCAGGCCATTTTAATGAAAACGCCTTACAATTAACTCTAAATCATTTGTTATTTTAAGAGATGATTGCAAAATTTGACAATTACCTTAATTTAGTTGGTTAGTTGCCATCAAATTCAAAATACTTTATTTTTTGCAAATAATACCATTTTTAAATTTGAGCATTTGATGTTTACTATATTCCATGTTAATAAAATTAAGGTTTGAGCTTTACAAATCTCTCGTGACCCTGAAAGGAAAGAAGCAAGTTAAGAAAATGGATGGATGGATTTACAAATAATTGCATTTTTATTTCTAATTTATATTTTACACAATGTCCCATTTATTTTATTTCGAAAAGGGTTTCCAATTGTTTATTAATAAAATGTCTGATATTATGTCCATTAAAATGCCGGACAGCCTCTCATCAACAAATAGTCCTTGAACCCATTCAAACTGTAATGAGAAAAGCACAAACTTGTGGTTTAAGTTTTTAATGCAGTTCTAAATGTACGTTACTGACAATTTTCAAGTCCCCATTTACTTTAAATTGCTCGTAACGAATCATTCACACGTAACACCGTGGGCTGAGTTAGAGTTTTGAGGTTTGGATGAGAAAGAAGGTGCAGTTTTACTGTATCGTTACGTTTTCCCTTTCAGGCCAAAGTCATTCAAAATGTTTGACAGACGTTATAATGACGCCGTGTGTTCATCTGTCTGCTGCTTGACTCTTTACTTATTTATTTATTTTACAGGAAAACGGGAACAGATATGCCAAAGTGAACTGGAGGTACTCCCAAGCCCACAATGCCATCCTGGGGCCCTCTGGTGAGCTGCTGACTGAGGATGACCTCATCTATCTGGAACAGCAGATTGCCAACGTCTCCATGCAGAGGAACTGTGAGGGATACGAGCTGGAGCTGGCTCGTCTGGCTGAGGAGCTCAGGAACATCCTCCCAGCCCCCATAGTCAACATCACCGTCAACACACAGTTCAGAAACTTCCAAAGTCAGGTTCCCCTCCCGGTTTGGTGCGGCCGGATCTCAGGCATCGTGAAGAGCATGTCTCTGCTCATGACCAACCTGACCGACCAGCCCTACTGCAAGATGCCCAACACTGAACTCATCACCGTGTTTTCTCAGGCTCCGGACAGACAGATGTCCACCAGAGTGCGCAGGGAGAGCGTAGAAGATGAAATTCACCAATTTGGAGTGTCTGTGAGGACTCTGAAGTCAAATTTCGAGGCTCAGAATGTATCTTTATCATATTTAGAGGGGCCCATCGTGTTTTGTCCTTCCACTCAGCCTGAGGGGGCAAAATCAGACAAGGATCCAAAAGTGTTGAAGCCAGCACCTGAAACGGACCGGAACAGTGATTCTGGCATTGAACATGATGAAAATGGTGCCGATGTTCAGGACACCATCAGCCTCAGAAAGGAGCGTATCGTAGTTTTGTTTTTAGGCCACTGGAAGAAATCTGCCTACGCAATCACAGTGAAGAGCAGGGACGATTTAGAGAGGAAGGTGAGCAGTGAAAACCCAGCGACGGATGAGAAGTCTGGTTCTGGTGTCAGGGGCAGCACGGAGAGTACTCAGTCGAACATGATGAACAGCACACTTGGTCATTTCTTTAAGCAAAGAAGTGCCGTCAACAAGATGCTGGGAAACTGGAGGAAAATGATCTCCAGTGTTCCTTCCAGACAGATACGCAGGTGAGCTGGGATGATGGTAACCATCAGATCACTATTCCCAGGGATCTGCAACCTTTACAACAGAAAGAGACATTTTTACCATCTCTCCTACTAAACATATTTTGTATAGAGTAGATAAAACTATTAAGTTTCATTTATTTAAGTTTCACTCATAAGATTGGTGGTTGTTTATCACTTACATATTTTAAAAAATCTTTATTTAGTATAAGTGCTTAAGGCGTCAGGCTTTTATTAAAGTCAGATCAGTATTCCTAGTTATCATTTTTATTATACAAGACAATTTGTATGGTTTTCAAAGTTAGTGAAATATTGAAATTTGTCAAAAGACAAACAAATTGTTCTGCTATTAGCTGTTAGCAGAACCACTGAGCATTTCTTTGGTTTCCAGCAGGCAGATAGCCTCATGTTGTCACAAGTGCTTCTATGTCTTGATATTTGTTTGATATGATAAGCTGATATTTAGCTGCAGCCCAATGTTTCTGAACGTTTAGTAATCGTGTGTTCTGTGTCCTCAGGATCCACAGGCAGAGAACCCTCTTCTCCCCAGAGCAGTTCTTACCACGTCTGGATGGGGTTCCTGCAGAATACGACAGCCTGACTCTGGATCTCTTCATGCTGGGATACTTTCACATCCTGGAGTTGGATTTACCCGTGGATGAACGCAAAATGAGGCACTTGCTGTGTTTTGAGGTGTTCGACCGTGTGGGGAAGTTTCCCTGGGAGACCATCAGGGAGTTTCACAAGGCTGTGGTTCAGGACATAGAGGCTGGGAACCGGGAGTGGAAGGACGGGTTTGAGGACATTAAGATAACGTTCTTTGGAAACACTGTGAGCGAGTCAGAGAAACCTGTTAAAGTAGTGAAACACAGTCTTCCAGAAGTTAGACAGGTACCTAAAGTTATTGTTCAGACGCCTACACCCGATGAGGGGGTGCTCTGCAGAGGAACTGACATTTCTAGTTTCAGCAATGAAGAAATCTGTCAGTATATTGACCGCAGTTTTGCTTTTTGGAAAGAGAAAGAGGCAGAGATTTTTGATTTTGAGTAGATGTTTTGTGTCATGTTTTATATTTTTTGTATGCTTCATAGTTCGAGGACATTGGGGTCAAACCTAAATATTTCTTGAATTGTGGATTTAACCATTTTTAGGAATTGTTTTTTTTTTTTACAAGAATCTTATTTTATCTGGAACTGCGTGCTCTGAAATATAGTTGAAATTTTTTTATACAGCTTTATTTTATTGTTCTTATATTCAGCATTAGTTTTCAAGTTTAGACTCAGTTTTTTAATGATTTTTACCTTGTTTGTGGAATTACAGTGGATTAATTGTGATATATTTTAAGATTAGCTCTAAGGTATCAAACCTTTTGAAATATGAGCAGCTGTGTAGTAAAAAAAATGTCTAAACGTTTCTTTTTCAAAGTAAACAAATTTGATTTGAGTTTAAACAATTTTTCTTATTACGATTGGAAAAGTGTTTTCAGTCTAGCAGAAAAGAAACTCATTCTGAAATTACAAAATACTGTAATTCACTAGAATTTTTATTTTATTAAAATGATGTCGTTTATTTCTTTGATTCTTTTCATTTCTTTTGTTTTTAGACACAACCGAATCCTTGCACCACTTTACACCTTTTTTTTTATCAACAACTATCAGTCCTGTCTTGTTTATCTCCTCTACTAGCTTCCAGATTATTTTTAAACAATCTAAAACATGCGCCTGTGCCAGCTGCTGTGGCTGACTTTAGCACCGCGTCATCGTTGGTCCTAAAAATAACCACCCAAATAACAGGAAGTCCTCCTCAGTGACTTAGCAAAAGGTCTTCGCCATGCTGCCCGCTCCTTGTTGATCTAAGTTGAAGCTACCATATCTTGGTGTTTTACTTGAAGGATGAAGTCTGAGTCTGATTCTGTCTATCTCTGGTAAGTTTTTATTCATGATTCTTCACATATCTCTAAATATCTCATGACATTAGTGTTATTTATTTTAAAGAAATAATCCAATCCTATTATTCTTTAGTTAAAGATACTTAACAGTTTTTGTAACATTGGTAAAAATGTGACTCATTCAAGTTGAAGGCTTTATTTTTTAAAAGAATAGGTGATAATATCAATTGAAGACTATTAACTACGATTATAACACAAAAAATCCTTGGGGTCAGCTAGTTTTTCTGAATGAAATGGTTACTTAACAGGTTTCTTTCACATAAAACATCCAATTAGAGTTGTCAAAATACCAAAACTTATTTGTTTTGACGAACAAACAATATTTAAGGTGCTCTTCTGTTTCTTTGCTGCTTTCAGGTAAACCATAACCTCACCTTTGACACCTCCTGCTGACAAAAGATTTTAGATTCGTTCTTTGAGTTGAAGGTCATCATGGTGCGAAATGTGGACGACCTGGACTTCTGCCTGTCCTCCCATTCTCAGAGCATCCTGGAAGGCCTGCGCTCCCTCTGCTCTCACCCTAAACTCGTGGACGTCACGCTGAGCGCGGGTGGCAGGGACTTCCCGTGTCACAGAGGAGTGTTGGCACTCTGTAGCATGTATTTCCGCTCCATGTTCTCGGGGGACTTTGTGGAGAGCATAGCTGCACGTGTGGAGCTCCACGACGTCGATCCAGACATTCTCGGTCACTTACTCGACTTTGCCTACACGGGCAAACTGACAATCAACCAGAGCAACGTGGAAGGCCTGATCTGTACCTCTAGCCAGCTGCAATTCCAGACGGTGCGGACCGTGTGCAGCCGATACCTGCAGCACCAGATTGATGCGACAAACTGCCTGGGGATCCTCGAGTTCGGGGAGATCCATGGCTGCCCTGAAGTGGTGGCCAAGGCCCGGGCCTTCCTCCTGGAGAACTTTGAGGCTATCCAACAAGGTGAGGAGTTCCTGTTACTGGAAAAAGACAGACTGGTTGCCTGCTTGTCTGACGAAAGACTACAAATTCGCTCGGAGTGCACACGTGTGGAAGCTATCCTGAAGTGGGTGGAGCATCAGAAGGAGTCTCGGCTGTGCCACCTCCCCGACCTCCTCGGCTGGTCGCATCTGTCTCTGCTCAGTCTGAAGTACCTCTCGGACACCCTGCTGAAGGACAGTGTGGTGCTGGCCTCACCCAGCTGCAGGGAGGCCATTGAAAAACTCCACAGAGAGGTCTGTGTGGTTCACACGTATCTCCTTTTTTTCCTTTTCTGTTCAAATCTCCAAAATCACTTCTGACCTTTTATCTTTATAGAAAATAGATTTGGAACCAGAACATTCCGACAGACAGAACTCTCAGAGTCCACAACCGAACCTGCAAGAAGTGCTGTTTGTGATGGGAGGTCGGTCACTGGACGATTCGGATGATGAAGATGACTCGGATGAGGATGAAGACAGAGATCCAAGACTTCAGAGACCACCTTCTAGGAACTGTGCCTTCTACAACACAAAGACTAGTAAGATTTTCCCCGTACTCTTAGTTTTAATTGCGTTTGATGGATGTAGAAAAAGTTTTCATGAGCTTTTAGCCAAGATCGTGATGTTTCTGTTGATAACAAACATGTTCATGTTTAAAAGACGAGTCTTAATTTAACAAAAGTTAATAGAAGTAAAAATACAGGAAAGTTGTATTTTTGCCCCCCGGTACCAGGGGCGTGGGGCTCAAGAATACATTCTAACTTGAAACTTAGATTCCATTTTACATTTTCCTTTTTTTTACGGCCTTCTGTCTGATTCCTTCAAACTGACTAAATTATTAAGTAGACTCGATTATTAACCAGTAATGACAGGAAGATCACTTTGGGAATAATGTGATCTGGTTGTCAAAGAGCAGGATTAGCTCCTCTGTTCCTGAAAGCCAACTCATTTTAAGACAAAACCCAACACATCTGTCCAGATATTCTGCCACAAAGGTTTTGTAACTTTTCAGCTGATTTTCAGATGACCACTTAATAGTTCCAAAAGCATCTTTTTCATGCATTATTGTATAATTTTATTTATGGGTACTTTATTTGTTTTACTCACTGTCATTAACTTCTCTAATTTTTCTGCAGAAAAATGGCATCAGCTGCCCAACTTTCCCAATCTTGACAAGTGGGGTTACTCCATAGTGTCCCTGAACAATGATGTGTATGTTACAGGTGAGCTAAACAAACATAACAAACACTATAAAGAAATAAATTTGATAATTTTAAGTCGTGTGGGAAATTAATATTTTACATGTTGTTGTTAAATGTTTGAATATCAACAAATAGTTGAATCTGACAGGACTGATGAGTCATGCCTAGTCCTAATGAAAAGTTTGAACGTTTATTTTACATTTTTAAATTTTATATCAAAAGCCATGCTCTGTTGCAGTGATTTGTGATATTTTTATAGAGATAAACAACCATTCACCCTCTCACTTTCATCGTGGGACAACTTAGAGTTACAATTAACCTCACATGCATGGGTCTACAGGAGTACATGGAGAAAACCCACACATGCACAGGGAGAACATAGAAACTACACCCAGAAAAGCCCCAGGCTGGGAGGCAAACCTGTACCCCGCTTGCGGTACTAAACACTGCTCCACATGTTGCTTCCATCTGAACTTGAAAAAAAAAGCACAGAATTCCATGTAAATAACCATAAACTGCTAAACTTATTGCATTGCATTAAACAGGGTTTACATTTAACGGCTATAAAATGTATATAAAAGTGATTGTCAGCATCACATTTTTCCCAAAAATATTTGTTGTGTGTTGACAACAATCAAATTCAATCTCATAAACATAGAATATTGATGATGTTTTAAAGATTCCCATGGTTCTTGAATGCAACAGTTGGGACTATTTTATCCAGCCCTTGTGTTGTCAGTCGTGATTCCACACCCCCGTCATCTGAGGCCCCACCCCCTCACCAACACAGAGCCATAAGTTTGTATCTGAAAAATCCCCTAGAATCTGGCTAGTTTCTAACTTGTTTCCATTTTTCAATCTTTTTATTTGGTTTCAAAATTATTTTTCAGTTTCAGAAAAAAATATATTTTTTAGTTTCAAAATCTTTCCTTTTTTAAGTTTAAAAATTTTTTTAACAACAAACTTTATGGCCCCAAATTAGCTCCATAAAAACTCACTTTAAAATGAAATAAAATAAACTATTCTTTCAAAGTGGAAAAAAATAAACCATTTAGTTACCATTTAGTTTTTCATGCAAGAAATTCAAAATGGTGGCAGAGTTTTGACAAAGTGTCACTGCCTGTTTGACAGGGGGCTCACGTGGTGCAAATACCAACACCTGGTCAACCACAGAGACCTGGAAGTACATCACCAGAGAGGGGAGATGGGTCACTGTGGCACCCATGCTCCGGCCTCGGACTAACCACACAACAGCAACCCTCAACGGAGAGATTTATGTCATTGGAGGTATCATGCAGACCTGTGGAGAGTTTCAGTTCCAAGAGTTTTCCTTGGGTACAGTGTTGATGTTAAAATTTCAAATAAATGTAAATAAACTGATTTGATTGTTTCCACTGTAGGCACAACATCGGACAGAGTTGAGGTTGAGCATTATGATCCCTACAGTAACACCTGGGCGTTGACGTGTCCTGCCCTAAAATATGTGACCAACTTTACGGCCACAGCTTGTCATGGGAAGCTCTACGTGATTGGATCATGTGCCATGAAGTACAACGCTCTGACCATGCAGTGCTACAACCCTGTCATAGGTAGCAATCCCCCAAGTAACATAATCACTGCTGTTAGATAGAAACCAATTTCTCAAATTTATTGGATTTGAAACGAAACCATTTGTTTGTTTTATTTCAAATCCACCTTGGTGCGTTTACAGCCAAAAAAATTAGAATCATGACCATGCCCCAATATTTGTGGATCTGACTGTGTGTAACATTGTTGTTTCTTTCCCATTTACAGAATCTAACTTTGATATGTACAATAGTTCAGTATACAGTAAATGTTTTCTTTGTCTGATATTTGACCGGTATTTTGTTTTTTTTGTAGATACCTGGAACAGCATATGGTCACCCTTTATCCCTAAGTATTTGTCCTCTCCTTGCTCGGTCTGCGAGCATGGAAACATATACCTTGTGGCTGACAACACTAAGAAGGTCTATTCATATGATCCAGAGGCAAACATGTGGCAGAAGGTTGGTTTAGTGATGCCTTGCTAACTGCAAACAAATTGATGTCACTCGTTGTAGGCACGTGAAGTTTAGAGAACATGCAGATTATCTTTGGTGTGTTGATGTTTTCGTCCCTTCAGGTCCAGCCCCTTCACATGCTCCATGAGAATGGTGGCCTAGTAACTGTGGACGGAAAGCTGTTTGTCACTGGCGGCCATTGGAAAGGAATGGAGGGCGACTATGGGGTGGAGGTGGAGGTTTACAACCGAGCAACAAACACTTGGGAGGTGGAATGCTTCCTTCCAAGACTGTGGTTCTACAGCGGAGTTAGCACCATCTTTTTAGATCCATCCCAGTGGCCCGAGCTGTTGCCAAGAGACGCAACATAAAGACATCATGTCCTGACACTGATAGAATGTTTGGGTCAGTCAGTTCAGAGACAAATCTGTCTTTTATCTGTTCTGAAAGCATAAATAAAGTGTCTATCCCAGTATGTTATGGTGCCTCAGAATAGTGTGTTACTTGATCCTCAGGCATTATTAACGCATTACTGCTCAACAGGTGTCCCTTTTATCCCTTGTATTATATTAATTTATTTTATGTTATCATAAAAAACAAACTTTCAGAGAAATGCTGTACGAATACGTAATAAATAGTTTTAGTTGTGTCATTTCCAAATCACAGTTTTCTAGTCGCAATGCTTTTTTTTCTTTGTAACTCTGCTGAAACTGCAGTAGATGATCATTAATCCTGTCCTAAGAAAACAACGAACAGCATTCTGTTACTATGACGACAGGCCAGCGGCGCGTGGTTACCATGACGACCGGATAGGAATCTATAGCCTACCGTTCACGATGGCTGCAGTCGTTTTTTAAAGTTTACCTTTTGTCAGAATCCTTTTTTTCCCTCCAAACTTTTAATTTCAGGCATTTCTTTACGTAGTGTATTTCTTAATTAGACATTAGTTTGCTGTTATTTATTTATTTTAAATGACAAGCAAAGTTTTGCTTCGTGTGGGATCTCTCGAGAAACAAGTAAGCTAACGGAGCTATATAACAAAATATTAATTTGGTAAATAAGTAAGCAGATTTTGGAATGAGCTCTCAGCAAACGCAAGATGGACACTCACCGAGACTGGAGGCCGTGATTCAGGTTGGTGACAAGACTTTTACACTGTTTTGTTAAATATCAAACTAATATTCATCGGACGAAGGCTCAGACTGTGTCGAGCTAGCACAGGTGCAAGCAATTAGTCAATTAAGAAAACAAATTATAGCGTTAATTTCATAGTGGTCTTATACTACAGCTGTTTAACTCTGTGCCTATACAAAGTCGAGTTTATGAACGTTTTTCTTGTGGGAGGTTTTTATTTTTATTTGGTGAGGATTGTTGTATTCTACAAGCTTGCTTCTGCACTTTCAGAAAAAATGTGTGCTTTAAAGCTAATTAGTCAACTAATTAAAAACAGATTTTGTTACATTAGCCTATATTACATTACAGATAAAACTGGCAAAAGCTAAGATATTTTCGTAAGTGTTACTTCTGTTTTTTCATTATAATCATCTTAATTTTTACCAAAATACTGAAACGCAGGAAAATAATCTGTTTTGTTACATTAAGGAGTTTTGAACAATGTAGCATGGAAAAACATTTGAGTTATGTTTTTTATTGTATGGTTTACAACAAAAGTCATCACAGGATTCTGGTCATATGAAATTGATTGTATGCAAAAAAAAAATTGTACATATTTTTCTCCAGTTGTACTTAGTGTTTTGGTGCTCAGATAAACCACAATTGGGAACTTCTGAATTAGTTTGGTCAAAACTGGTTCAGGTATAATAATCTGATTCAGTTTAAAGTATAATTATGAATTCACTATCACGAAAAGCCAATTAGTAAAATGTCAACTATCTAAGGAAACCATTAGACTGCCTAGAATTTTCCTTTCAAGGCTGTCACCCAACTCAAGAGGGTGGGCAACAGAGAATGGCTCTTTTTAACAGGAAGAAACCTCCGGAAGAACCAGAACCAACAGGAGCAGCCATCTGCCTCGCCCAGCTCAGAGTTGAGAGGACAGGAAAGAAACACAGGCAAACAAATCACTAGGCCAGGAAAATATTCAACAGAAAAGTCAGTTAATGGGCGAAAATGAATGCAAATGTATGCATAAATAACAGAAAGACTAAAGACAATTGAGTGAGGAAATAGGAACGCTACATCCTCTGCAGGCTAAGCCAATAGCAGCAGAACTTAAGTTAGCAGCTCACTGGGCTGCATCTAGTTTGTGAATGAAGTTCAAGAGGGAGTTTCCTGAATTTCTGGGACTTGTGCAAGGTTCTCAGTTTTCTCACGTGAGTCTTGCTGCTTGAGTTTTGAACATGTTAAAAAAAACTTGTTTAACAAATTTTCTCTCAAAATAGTCATGATAGTTATGAGCGACTTGAACTGTATTTTGACTCATTCTCAACAGCATCCTAGGCAAATAGTCTAAAGACCACACTAATGATACACAAAAATAATCCTTTAAAAAAACCAACTAGTCCAAATCTGTCTTTATTCCTAAAGTGTACTCCAGCAGATTAAATCATCAGTGTGGGAATGGCTTCCAAGGTGGGTTCAAAACAATCTGAGGGGGGTGTAATGTCAACAAAAGTGCCCTGCCAAGAGAGAAGTTTTGCAATGTGTGCACACTAAAGAAGGCCATGATTTAAAAAAATTGACAGTTTAAAATCTCAAGGCTTTCTGTTCACTTGGTTGCAACAACTCAGAATTCAGTGAAATTGCAATGGAAATTTTTCTAACTATCTTTCTTATTTTTTTTGGTCACTAACTAGTCTCCAAATAATCACAGCCCCAGTGACATGCTATTTTAAAGGGATAGCTCAGGATAATCCATGCCTACCTGATATGTATATAACTATAGGCAAGAATGAAGGTCTTAAGACTAGTATTAAAAGTGGACAAGGTATCTGTCTCATGAAGTGGTCTATTAGACTATTTCTACTACTTCAGTACAGTCCCTCATGAGTTGGGCTGTATCTGTTTATGTCAGTGATGTGATGAGTTGATTGGTGTGATTGTAGAAGCTGGAGGAGTCTCTGCTTCACTCAAATGGCAGCTCGGGAGACAGGAGTTGGACACTTCAGAGCGACTTACAAGCATTCGGAGCCACACCTGTGCCTATACCCACTCGTATTTGCCAGATCATCACCCACAACCTGGCTGAACAGACAGCTGGTAGGAAAGAGAGCTTTTTTCTAATGTCCATACAAAGTACAGACTGTATCCACTTTGTGTTATGATTGTCATTCTTCTTGATTTCCTGGCAACTTCCTATGTGTGATCTGCTTCCTAACCCCAGGTGATGGGTTGGAGGTCAGCAACAACAAGGAGAGCGGCGCCCTGAGGGAGCAGCTGCCTTCCAGCCAGGTGGACCGTGACCAGCCACCAGTCGAACACATGAAGAGTCTCACAGAGAGGGTAGGAGAGATGCAAGGCAGCAAAACATTCTCAGGCCAACGTCAAGCTGAGGAACATTCTTGCATTTTTAGTATTTGTTTTAGCTAAATATTTGTTTTTGATTTTAAAAAATGAAGTCAAAGAAATTTGTCAAAAACCAAACTGGATGTGGAGGTGATTTATTTTTTGTACAAAAGAAGTAGATAATCATAAATTGCAGTTATATATGGCCTTTTTAATATTAATGCTTAAATATTGTTAATATATACAGTATAACAAAATAATTGAAGTGAGTAACAAAGATTATTAGTGATTGTGGAAGTTTTTACTGTTTTTAACTAAAATGCATGGCACTACAATAACCAATATTTTATGACGTTTCATGTTACTGTAGTTTTTGCACTTAATTTAAAACTCTAAGAGTGTTAAATTGTTTTCAAAAGGAGTATTGCCATATTAAACATCATTGTAGCCAGCAGGGAAAGTTATTTAGAGATCTGCAAACAATGAATGAAGGTTATTACAATTTTGAGTGTGCTTTGATGAAAATTAGGCTACGTTTAATCAGAATACAGTCGTGATTGAATTGATGCACATCTGCATGTTTCACAGTAAATTTAGTGAGTACTATAGAAGCACCTTTTGTGCACATGGAGTCTGGATGCAGACAGGTATGTTTTTATGTACAAATAAGAGGACAGAGTGATTCATGAAGGGTTTCTCTGTGGTCTGCTCCGGTAGACTCAGACCCCCTGTGCTCACCAGGACCGGCGTCTGCCTTCATTGCGTCCTGTGGTTGTCGCTTCATGTAGCAGCGGCTGTTGAAAGGGGAAAACTGTGACGGTCACTAGCCTCCTCCCTCGAGACTGTTAAAGAAAAAGCGCTTTTTTTTCTGGAGCACAAAGCAGCTATTTTATGATAACACTGCCCTCATTCTGCTAATCTGACATACCCACACTGTTTACTTTTCTCTTGGAGCTTATTTTCAAACTACTACTATAAATATAACATAATTAGTTTGAGTGATGTTTATATACGCAAATTGTTGATATATTTAGATGTGTGGAAAAAACACTGAACAGAAATACCACAAGCAAGAATTACGGATTTTTGATGGTGGTTTTGAATCTGAATCTGTAGTGTCTTTTGATCAGGTGTTGTCCATGTTTTATGAAACAAACAGTGGTGGCTGTCCTACACTAACAGGTTTACAGGGCAAGTGTGCCCCCTGCAGATTCTGTTCATCTGTTTTCTTGACAATAACCTAAAGTGACCTAAAGACTCAAAGAAATCACCATTTTAAAGATTTGTCATTACTTTGAAACCCATATTCAAATAAAACACTCAGGCATCCTGTGAGATTTTTGTTTTCATTTTCGTGGTCGGTTTTTCACAAGAAAACAAAAAACGTTGAAGGTTGCAAAATGTCAAACAGTTAGTTTGAAGTGTTTGCACTTTGTTACCACAGAAAACAAAAATCAAATCATTTCTAAAATCCTCCCTATGGTGCAGTGTAATGTTTTTAGCAGGACGACTGTTCAAACACAAAATATGTGACCATTTTGAAACATACATTATCCCTAATCCCATTTTCCCCCCCTCTAGCTTCTCCTCTGTCTTTGAGCTGTTGAAAGACTGTTAATGCAATACTGCTGAGGTCACACCTGGACTGTGAAAGTATTTTTTTGTGTGACTGTTAAGTCACTTTTTGTGAGATCTGGTGACCCCGGAAAATTGCACCTGAACCAGGATAAACCTTGACCTAGTTTGTGAAATGGATGGCCTCAGGAAGTTGAAGAACACATTGGGAGGGAATCCGTACCGTCTGTGTTGCTTTTGGAGTTCTTCCAGTGTGCATTTTCTCATACATACACTGCTGCCTGAGTGCTTAGCGACTGCTTGCAAAATACTGCAGTTTGACAGTCAGATGGTTAAAGAAAACTCTTGGATTCTTTCTGACATAAACCAACCATGTGCCACTGTTCACAACAACACTGTGAAACATAGCTGGAGTAGATAAAATCTCTTGTTAAAGATTGTTTCCTTCCTTTTACGTTTCCAGCATTGGATTTTCCTGTTAGTCAAAATTTAGCCTTCGTTTTAACTGGAACACAACCAAAATATTTCTCTCTTGCAGCTGTCAAAGGTAATAATAAAATTAATTGCCTTTCTTTCAAAGAGCATGTTAGTGCTTATTTCATTGCTTTTTGGTTTATTTAATGTCATAATGTTTGTAGAGTTTTTTTAAATTTTCCTTTGGGATAAATATCCCATATATCCCAATATCCCCGTATTCATCCTTCCATCCACCCACCCATCTATCCACCCAGCCATCCATTCATCCTTCCATCCACCCACCCATCTATCCACCCATCCACCCAGCCATTTATGCATCCTTCCATCCACCCACCCATCTATCCATCCATTGGTTATGGTTTGGTTTATGTGGTGCTGGCCCAAGCATGGACCACCTCTGGACCAGACAAATCTTGCTATGTAGGTACCTACTGTCCCACCCATCCTCCTCCTTATATTGCTTTACTTAAAAAAACAAACACGAAACACACTTTTTAGAGCTTGTAACATGTCAAACCACGCATACAAGTCTTGAATTTACTGTAGGGATGCATTTATGTGTAGGTTTTATATTGCAGACCGAGGCTCGTTTGTTTAGGTGCTTCTGAACTAGCCACATGCTTCCAAGTACACAGTATGAGTTATTAGTTCAACACATTTGCATATGTTCAAATATATCCGTTGTTTGCTGTTAATGCAGCTGCTCCCATGCATGACCAAAAAGTTCACTCTGTAGTAACACGCTCATAGCAGGGGCTCCTCCTACCTTCCCTGTTTTATTGTTCCACATTGTGTGATTACAGTCAACGATGATACATAAACAGCTTTCACAATCAGCTGGGGCTTTTTTACTTAGTCAGCACTCAGGGGATAGTGTGAGGGGAGGAGGCAACGGGTTTGTTGTTCAAGTACGATAGTAAGTTTTTGGGCTGCTTGGGGGCGATGAACATCCGCTCCAGCTGTGTTTAGGAATCTGACAGATAGTGCACTCCATTAATTCCCTTTATTAAGCCTCTGGGCCCAGGCCAAGCCAGAGAAAACGATTGCAGCTGTAACTCTTCACATGCTGACTGGATTGTGCACTTATGGCCAGTTAACTAGTTTGTGAATGCAATATCAATAAAAACTGAAGACCTAAATTCCTCAAAGAGATGCATATCACCCACCGTCATTTATTTTCTCAGTTTTAGACAGGATCAGATATATTGAGAGGTTATGTAAATATAACCATTTTGGTAAATTCTTACTTGATCTCCTGTGATACAGCAAGACAACGCGCTCTAAATATTTGTGAATACCTACTCTACAAACTCGTCCAATTTTAGCTCAGTATCTGTAAAGTTGGCTGTAGTTAGTTTAGTTTAGTGAGTTAAAGTGATTTTTGTGTTGGCTAATATTGATTGAACAATTGCTACATCTTAGCTAAGGTTGCTTAGCTGTAGAGGCAATGATAGTAGAGTTCCAAGTGGGCTTGGCTCCAAAAATTAATGAACTTCCAATAATTAACTTAAGACTTACAACTTACAATCTCCTTAGTGGTTCATGAGATATAACGGTCAGACAAAGTTGACTAATAATTACTAATGAAAAGTTTCCTCTGATCTACAGAATGGAATGGAGTTTTGTCTTTTCAGCTTTTTTTTCTTTTTCGGATTTACCATGTCCTGGATGACTGAGAATCTACCATCTTGTTGAAAGTTTCAAACAAAGAATAAGTGTACTTAGAACACTTAGAATATGTGTTAGGGATCAATCTCAGCCACTACCACTTCCAATCTTAGGTCATAATGTGTAAAACTGACCAAGTCATTTTGTGTTTTGAAAATCAGTGGGCTGTGACGATCATCTGAAATCGAGTTGCCTCCAAACATCAATGAATTGTAGATGCATATGAAGTTATTACGTTCTGCAATTTTCATTCAAATTTGCTCAGTGGTTAACGATATATTTTGCCTACAGACAAATAAGCATAAGCAAAAACATTATTGTCCACATTTATGTTTCAACAGAAGCTGATGTTAAGGCATATATTGTTGGTGTTTGTCGTTTGAGGGAAAAGAGGAACTAAATAACTACAACTCTGCAAGTGTCCTGTTTTGCATTTCCCAACTGAAAGTTTTAGATAAACAGGTGAGTTACTATGGTTTTAGTTATGTCATTAGTTCAGTGACAAAATATCTCAATCATGACTTGGTAACTATGAACTGTATTTTTTTTTTGATCTACCACATGGACAAAGCAGCAAATTTTGGCCCATACTCCAAAGCCTTCATGAAGCCTTTTAAAACGATTCTCTTGTTGCTTGTTGGCAGTTAAATCAAAGCAAGATTATCCCTTGATGTTGTTTGAAATATTTATCAAAAGAGACAATACAAGGAGTGGCACAAGTCATAAATATCAAGAAATATAAAAAGCTAATTCAAACCACATTCTAAAGGCCTGAGAAGTCATGCACTGAAGAAACAGATACATGAGAATGAAAAAAGAAAAGGAACCATAGCTTTCATGCAAACGAATAAAACATATTCTGACATAAGGACTGTTTTTTTGTTGTTTTGTTTTTTTATAAATTGAGTTTTGAACATTATTGCAAAATGCCACTTTGAGTCCTCGTGGGACTGAGTTCAGCTTACTTTAGGGAGCCATGAAGGCTGCTCAAGAATGATTGTGCTCTGAAGCGGATCATAAATAGCAGAGCTCTCACCATGCACACTTGTGGGCCCCCACTAAGCCTTGTAAGCCCCTGAGTGAGGGCAGATGGGAGGCCGAGATTATTTGCTTCTCTCTTTTGCCTTTACACTCATCACTGCGTGGTTGTGCTATGAGGAACAACGAGGTCACGCTCATGTGGAGATGTGCGGTGGTCTGCGATTTAGTGATGCAAGCGAGGAGATGATGTAGGAGAGTGAAGTGAACGTGGGGGTCTCCATAGAAAACTATTAGGGCGCCCTCTTGGGAGCTTCCTGCACAAAGCATGGCTAATCCAGAGCAGCCCCTGGCCTCCTACTTTACAGCTGAGTGGGGAGGAATCATAAAAAAGCGTCATCTCTGTGCTGCGCAGGGCTGGGGTGAGGCTCTGGCAAGAAGCCCACACACTGTTGCAGGAAAAAGGGCTCAACAAGCCGACACATCAAGTTAGGGTGGGGACCACTATGAGCTGCCAAGGACACCTGGTCAGTGAGTGCACAGCAAGGTAGCAAGGCAGGAGTCTACATATGTGACAGATGTTTGTTGAGTTTACTACGTGGGCTTTGTTTGGTAAAGCCTAGGGTCGAGATGCTCTACAAGAGTCCTGGAGGAGGGGCAATGTAGCTGTGCATTTTGTTTATCCAGTGATTTGATTTCAGAAGGACTTCATAGTCCAGATAAAAAAAGTTGTCTTAAATTGAGAAGTTTTTGTCCGCTGTCCATATCAGACTTTGCAATATGTTAATGTTCTCAACTAAAGTTTGCAGAAAGAAAAAAAGATTTGAAGTTTTGTTTGCATCCCGTGTTACTAACCGAAATGCATCAGGAGTCTGTAAGAGTTATTGGTAACAGCTGTTGATCACAGTTTTGGAGTGAAACCAACAGCAAAGCCTGTGTGTCACATCTGCTCTCATAAGTCCTTACACACATAAACCAAAGAAAGCTGGGGCACCTTTTTTGAAAATATTGCTCAACAGGGACGAGAAGTTTTCAAAGCATCAGCTGAAATGTCACACGTCTTACGTCAGAATGTTGCCGGCACCCTCAGAGTATGTGAAACAAATTAGTACTTGATTAACAGCAATTACCTCGATAGCAGTGAACTATATTTAAATACCTTCATTAGTAAGTTGTTGTTTATTGTTTCACTGGTACATTTCACAGTGGTTTGAGTCTTATTGAGGACCAGCATGCGGATTTAACTTTGCTTTTTGTTTAGTTTTTGTGGTTTTGATTCTATTTATCAATGTTCCAAGTGTAGATGTGCTGTAGTAAATGTACAATAAAGATAAATCTTTCAGGTGCGTGTGTAATGAGGGTAGTTATTAGCAAGTCTGCATTATTGGTATATCTGAGTCAAATAATGCATAATCACACAGAGCTGTTTCCAGGAGTCCCTGTAATGACAGCTGCTGAAGTTCTGTGTGTTTCAAACACACCGCCCATCCTATTCCCCCCTGCCCAAATCCAGTGGCTGTCACCCTAACATCGGGCAGCACAAGGAGTTCTTATGCTCTGCAGGTCTTCAGAGAAAAACACCAAAAGCCCCGAGCCAAGAGCGTGATGACCATGATGTAGTTTGTAGTATGAATTTTCTGAAAGGGGCACTTGAAAACGTGTTAACAATGTTGGCAAAGAGACTGGGTCCAGTGTTGAACAGTGAGACTATTGTCTTGGCTTTCTTGGACCCCGCTCGAGAGATTAAGCATCCAGAGATGAGGTACAGAAGTGAAGTGGGAGGGAGTGGGTCTCAGGGTTGATTTGAAGGGCTTGGGTGGTGGTTTGGAGTGTGTTGCAGAGGAAGGGGAGCGGAGGGTGTCCCTCACTCTCGGTCTCTTCCTCTCGTTTTATACAAGAAGTCGACAAGGGCAGCTGGAGGCATGCTGTGTGTTGTAGTGTTCTCAGGACATGTGGTTTGTATTAGGAGGAGAGAGCGTCTGGCACCAGCACAGAAAATGGGTGGTGCAGATGCAGTTTAGTGTGGATGAGGTTGAGAGGTTACAGTACACTTGGATTTTGAGATAAATGAGATAATCTGATATTCTATGGAGAATAAGACCAGGGTATTTGTGTTCTTGTATTTAGATTTATTTGATAAAGCAGCTCATTTCTAAACACCATCATACGCACACACTTAAGTTGGTTTGTTCGACCTTCGTACTGATACAGCTGCTGCTGTTCAGATTTTTTTTATCCACTTCAATTATGTTATTCCTGTAAGTTATATACCAGCTGTATTTATTTATTAAATTCAGTGCACTAATGTAATGGATTTCAGTCTATTAAAGTTGTTTTTGACGTGTATATTTGTACACATGCATTCAGTAATACACCCTTTGCTAAATGTTTTCACCATGTTTATTCTTAAACACATTCAAACTTATTGTTAACATATTTCATGGTGCATTGAAATTCTGTTTCTTCAAATAAACAAGTACATTTTTTTCAGTAAAATAGATCAATAAAGTACTTTATTTAGAATGCTTTAATGATTTATTTTAATGCAAAAAATCTACTTGTTTATTTGAAGAAACAGAATCAGTTTTAGCACCAAGATAAAGGGATATTTTGAAATGGTGTATTTTAATAAACACTATAATCAAAGTGACCAAAATATCCCAACAGGAAAAAGGTTGAAAAGGGCACAGAATTTAATTTGGAATTTACTGAAGCTACCTTGTTACACCTTTTTCCAGCTGGATCAGACGCTGATGTCTCAGTCAGCTGTGGACTCGGCCCAGGACAGCGTACCACCTGGATCAATGCAGATACAGAACACCGAGGAATCCTACAGACAAAAACTGCAGGTCTTCCAGGACCAGAAGAGACAAGCCCAACTTGTTCATAAGTTACAGACCAAGGTAGCTAAAACTGATCTCAGTGCCCTGAAACCTAAATAGGTACAAAGTAAAATTATTTTTTCAAACAATTGCAAATTATGTTTTTTGTTTTAGGTTCTTCAGTACAAAATGAGTTGTGGAGAACTAGAGGAGCAGGTGCTAGAGAAGACTTCAGAGTGTGGAAAGATGAGATTGTTGGTGTGTGCAGATAGCCCCATAACCTTTAGAAATCAACATTTTAACAAATAAATACTGTGAACTGATATGCCTACAGTAACTGAAAGGCTGGCCTGCTCCTCAATCCCAAGATAATTTAAGTAAAAGTTGTTATTTTGTTAGCATGTCTGAAACCAGTTACCTAAGTATTATGTTTTCCAAATCAGATTTTTAAATGACATAATCATAGTAATAGTTAACACATTTGTAAGAAACAGTCAGGTAACAGTTTTGACATTCACTAAACATACTTTTACTTACATTTATGAACATTTCAACAATCTTAGTAGCAGGAAAATGTGTAAAAGTTACTGCAATAAATTTTTAATATGGAGCAATTTTGCAAACAGACTTCATGTAAGCCATAATAGCACGTACACTGTGAATTAATCCAGTATTATTGTCTTTGTTGTAGACTACAATGAACATAGTTTTATCATTTACACAGTAATTATTATCTTCAAATGTCAGTGAAAGTCTAATCTGCTGTGCTGTCTCATATCTCAATGTTAGTGATGCCAGAAGAGTGTTAACGTGTGAGTGTGTACTCATGTCTTGACACTGATGTGAGGACTTAATTTGCCATTAGACGACCTTTGTTAGGACACTGCCTGGTCCACACAAGGGAAAAAGCCTATTTTGGGTTGGAGGTTAGGTTTAGAAATAAGGTGTGAACTGAGTTTAGGTTTAGGGTACTGGTGGTAGTTAGGGTTAGGGTAAGGGGTCAGGGTTAGGCTGTAGAAATTAATGGAAGTCAATGCAAGTCCTCATAAAGATAGTAAACCATATGTGTGTGTGTGTGCATGTTTTTTTTACCTGGTGGGGATCATTTATGACCATTTTCCCGGTACACACAGCCTTGTGATGACCCGCTCTGCCCTATGGGGACAAAAGCCCGGTCCTCATCAGGGAAATACCGCTGGTGGGTCAGGGGTTCGGTTAAGGACTAAGGTGTGAGTTAAGTTTAGGCTAGGTTTGGGGTTAGGTATGTACTGGTAAAGGTTAGGGTTAGCGTAAATGTTAGGGTTAGACTGTAGAAATGACTGGAAACTTGACGGAACTCAATGCAAAATCTTTATGGGGATAGAAGTACAAATGTGCGTGTGTGTGCGTGTGTGCGTGTGTGTGTGTGTGTGTGTGCGCGTGCGCGCACGTGTGTGTGTGTGTGTGTGTGTTGGGGTGGTGTCAGATGCAGGCTTACCTGGACTCAGCTGAGCGGCAGAAACGTGTAGAAGAGGATCTGAACATAGTAATCCAGAAGCAGTCAGCTCAGCTGCAGGAGGAGCTGCAGAGGTAAGATTGCTGTGCAGTTTGTGCAACCCATAGAGAAACATGCGCTGCTTCTATTTACATAACACATATTTGTTTCCACATCAAATGTGACTCAATCCCTGTCTCTATAATTTATACCATCAGACATTTGTGTTTGAAATACTCCACAGTAGAAACTTTGCCTGGATCATAACTATTTTTCATTGCCCAAAAATATCTTTTGTTGTTCCCTTTTCAAGCCCACACGCACAGAAATGAATGTTTACTGCAGAAAAAAAAATCACAACTGACACACGTCGCTAATACTTATTTCTTTATTCCTGACATCTTCTCTATAAACGCCAAATCATCCCACACAGGCAAGTGTGGGTTTGGCTGTGTCTCCGACAAATGACATGTTTTACGGTATCACAACAGTGTGTTGAGGGAGAGAATGATGTAAACATTCTGTAAATAACTCAAAGCACATCTATCTCATAAATAAATCAAAATTAACACACAGACATTGCAAAACTGCCACACGTGGGTGGGCTGTACGTACTGTAAGTGTAGCTTTGTGAAGTTTTATGGGAAGTGAAACTTTTTTTATAGTTTAACAAAACTTGTTGTTTGCAGGAGTGCCAGCCTCAGCCGAGTGAACTCTGTCCTCCGGGAACAACTGGATCAATCTGCCACTGTCAACAAGGAACTAACAGAGAGCTTATGGAGGGCCGGGGAAGAGATTGAGTTGTGCGATACCCGTCTGCGCAGAGAGCAAGAGGTGGGGAACAAAACACAAACATGAAAGACTTGATCTAGAGAGGCAATCACGAAAAGCTCGAGTCCATCCCTTTCTGCACAGAAACTGTGCAATTAAACTCTCGTAGAGGTCACATGGGGTAGGAATTCCATTCATAGCTGGTCTTATGAATTCACGCTCATTCCCTGTTTTTTTATTATTGTTGTTTCCTGTAAAAACATTCCAGCTGTTGAGGTGAAGGGAAACTTTCTCCAAACAATCTAGCTTTCATGGTGTAAACAGACCGCATCTGTTGACTCAGGGCAACCCAATTATTTGTATTGTTTATCAGTGAAGTTCCAGCCCCTGCGTGTGTTTTGGGATCACAATAAATAAAGTTTGTTGTGAAGAACTTGGAGCACCAGCTCTCCTCTCCTCTCTAAAACAGATTGTTTTCTGCTCGTCTCTGCAGACATGTGCCTCCCGGTCAAGCCGTGAACAGGCTCGTCTCAGAGCACTGTGGCGCCAGGCCGCCTCTCTGCGGAGCACTTTCACCCAGCTAAGAACTTTCACTGACAGGTGAGTGAGGCGCAATGCCAGAACATTCTCTGGTGACACAGGATACCACAAGAACCGCAATCTCTCTCTCCCATGACTGCAATAACAATACATCTTTCATCGAAGGATCAAAGTGGAGCAGGTCGTCAGGGTTACCGGTCCTCCTGCTTATCGTTTTCTCAGCAGGGACAGATGGCTCAAAGTGTCTGAACTCACTGTTAAAATCATCCATCAAGAGAAAGCTTGAGCTCGTGACCTGAGAAAAAAATATCTCTAACAAAGAAATTCAATAACAACTGAAGAGCAGTTTGCTGTAGTCGCTATTGCTCATATCATAGAGAGATTTTTCAGATCACAAGACGTACGGAACCTGACAACACTTCAAAGTTTTCTTTAATAAATGGTTTATTTATGAAAGTCGTCCATCTTTTCTTTAAAAATATTAACAGGTCAAAGTTTCAACCTGTGGCTCAAACAAATGAACCCAAAATGTAACATATCTTTACTATTTCAGGGGTTTTATAAAGTTTAATGACACTTTCTCTGTATTCTTGATTCCTGTATCTCATTTCAACAGAACTCTGTCTGATATGCGCAGTGAGTGTGTTGCCGTTAGCCGACAGCTACATGTAGCTTGTGTGAACTTTGAGGCCAGAGTGACAGGAGAGAGCACCTGTGGTGGTGTGGAGGTGTCCTCTCTGGAGAAGCAGTTGAAAGACAAAGTAAAGGAGGCCATGGGGCTGCAAGCCCAATGGGAAGCAGAGAAGATTGAACTTAATTCCAGGTAAAGTGAGCTGTATATTCACTTACAGAACCGCGTTTGTTAGTTTATTTGTTGTCACATATAAATTTCACATTTGTCTGAAACAAAAAGTACATTTTATTCCAAGATAAAACTCTGGGGATAAAACTTTAAATCCTGTTATCATTTAAGCTTTTGGATTGAGCATGTGCTATTTAGAATTTTAAAAATATCATGTTTTGTTCACTTTGCTGTGCACTTCCAACAAAAGTCTCTAGGAATGTTAGTCTCTTTTTATCTTAGATCTAAGCTGTGTTTGGTTTGATCAAAAGTCTTTGTTGATGCTATGGCTTTATGTGCAGAATATGATAGTAAGAGGAGCATGACAATTTTTTTCAGTGTCTCAGGGAATCGTGTGTGTGTGTGTGTGTGTGTGTGTGTGTGTGTGTGTGTGTGTGTGTGTGTGTGTGTGTGTGTGTGTGTGTG
>JAVKLF010000083.1:17892054-17917158 GCA_034783495.1 Millerichthys robustus
GTGCATTCTATTTGCTTATTGGTCTACCTAGAGTTCTGGAGTTGGCTGACGCCTTAAAACACATCCAGAACCAGGAAAGTGAGAAGGATGCAAGCCTCCACAGCTCACAGATCAATCTGGACAGGATGGTAGGTCTCTGAGAATCAACAGTTGAAGGTAACAGATACAGTAGATGGGTCTGGACCTCAGGTTTGATGAAGTCCACAACTCCCTAGTCTAGAGAACTGCAGTCTGGTGAATGTCAGACTGGCCCGATGTAAGTTGCTTATCTAAGTTATGATTTTCTTCTCAGGACACATAAAGAGCAGAGGGTAAAAAGAAGATGGAAATGATTCAGGCAGACATTATGTTCTTTCAAAACATTTTGTACCAAATCCATCAGGTTTACAAGATGTATTTGTGTTATTTGCAAGCAGATGAAAGATTTAATTTTTTTTTGTTATTCATTTGCAATAATTATAGTTTGTCAGCTGTGATGGGTATAACAGTGTCACAGTGTACTCAGA
Source organism: Millerichthys robustus (assembly GCA_034783495.1). Classification (NCBI taxonomy): domain Eukaryota; kingdom Metazoa; phylum Chordata; class Actinopteri; order Cyprinodontiformes; family Rivulidae; genus Millerichthys; species Millerichthys robustus. The sequence continues at coordinate 17,892,561 of JAVKLF010000083.1, forward strand.
TTTGTGGAGTATTATTTAACTCTCTTAATTATATAACCACTAATCAATCAATCAATCAATCAATCAATCAATCAATCAATCAATCAATCAATCAATCAATCAATCAATCAATCAATCAGTCATATTTTATTTATTAATCAATTTTATACTGCAGAAAGTAACACGAAGTGTTTTACAACTGATTCTTTTTCTGCTTTTCAACATTTAATTTTATTCTTTTATGGTTTCTCCAAGGTGGTTTGATGTTTGTAGTAATAGTTTTTAGATTTAATGGGGCCACGGCATCGAGCGCAGTTCTTAGCTTGCTGTGAAATTGTTCAGCAATAAATAAATACATAAATAAATGAATCACAAGAGGAAAGTAAACTTTCTGCAGGAATGCTGTTTAACAGCACAATAATATTTTCTGCCTTTTTGCATGTAAGATTATGTTTCCAAGCAGTTCTTTCAGGTTTTAAATCACTAATTATAAAAAGAAAATGTACAATATAGGTCTGATAGGTCCACGTCCACAATAAAAGATAATATAGTTAGTTGATAAGCATCAAGTCACAGATCCAAAATTTGGCCTCGGATGCAAGTTAATTTCTTCACCCATTGAAATAAACACTTACAGCTTTTCTGAACAATTATCTTCATTCATAGAGTTCACAGGACCTACATGCACATTTGCAAGCAACTCTGGAACAGGTCGACACATTTCATAACCTCCTACAGGAGAGGGATGCAGAGAAGAGAAAGTTGGAGCAGACGATTCAGGAAGTACAAAGAAAAAATCAGGAAACTCAAAAAGCCCTGGAGGAAAGCCTCATAGACAGAAGCAGATATCGCTGCTCTTTGGAGCTCATCTCCAGGTACTCAATCAAAAAAAAGCATGTTTACCATTTTTCACTGTAGTTTTATGATTCTGGGGTTTAAATGGAAATAGTGCACCAGCTCCCCTATAATCCTGCAAGTGGGTTCAAAGAAAATAAACGGATGTCCCTCCTTCCCCATGACACACAGTGAGAAAGGGAGTTTGGAGAAGCTACTCTCTGGGCTGCAACAGGAGGTAAACTCCCAGCGTGTTGAGCTGGAGGTACTGCGGAGCTCATCACTGGATCTCCAGAGACAGCGGGACCTCCTGAGGCAGCAGAGGGAGGACCTGGAGATTCAGCTGGCATCCCAGCGCACAGAAGCCCAAAGAGGGTACAGATGAAAACAAAGAAAAAACATTACACAACAAGCATCTCATTGAGCCCGGTTGTTCTCAAGCTTTATGTGTTTAGAGCGCAGATCAACAACACATGTCGTGGTTAATGATGCAACCAGATATTTGGATGAAATTGTAAAATTATTTACATGGATTTAAAGCTCTAAAGAGGGTTAAAAATATTTCTGGAGGTTTTTTATTTACAAAAAGATTTAATCAACTGAGAAGTAAAACAGGACATATAGAAAAGCAGAAAACAAAAAGAAACACTTTGGGGATTTGGCGTTTATTACTGGGATTACCTACTTTTTTCAGGTGGTGATGAATTGCTGTTTATCGTTTGAGAAACAATGAGACATTGTGAGATAGTCACATGTGTAATCCATTTTATGTTTTAGGGAGAAACGTCTGCAGGAACTTGAGGAAAAGCACTCCAGTCAGCACAAGGAACTTATGTCAGTGAAGGAGGCTCTGAGTCAAATAACTCTGCAGAAAGAGATGTTGGAGGACGACAAGGCCAGCCTTACTCTGGCACTAACTAAGGTGAACTGTTTCACTTGTGCATCGCCATTCTTGATGCTAGAAGTTTACATGCCTCTAATAGTAGCAGGTAATTCCACAGATGGAGACTGATACGTCTTCACAGCAGTGTGTTCTGACCAAAGTGCAGAATCAGCAGGCTGCCCTAAAAGATTCTCTCACCAAATTGGCTGCTCTTAATGAAGATTTAGCCAAAGACAAGGTGGAGCTCAATCGCGTTGTGCTGCAGGTCAGTGTCAGTGCACATGCACGGATGCCGGCGAGTGACAAAGATGTGAAACATTTTGGGTTCTGTTCCAGATGGAAGGCGAGAAGACGGAGCTGGACAAACAGAGACACTGCGCTGAAGTGGAGCTAGCGGCAGCCAGAGAGGACGCGATGCGTTCACAAATGGAAATGATGGATTTCCTTGCTGAAAAACGAACCCTGGAGAGCTCCCACATTCAATTACAAGATGTCTGCCAGAAGCTAGATGCAGAACTGAGCCTCCTGCAGAAGGAGAAATCCGAGGCCCTGGAGAAGTACTCTCAGGTCAGAGACCGCCGGCCGTTCACTCCTCCTCAGTCCCACCACCTGGAACAACTCCTCCACCATAATTCATAGTTTTCATCAGATTAATGGAGCTTATTGTTAATACATTAAAACATATAGGAGCATGTGGACACATCTGCATTTTTTTTCTTTTATATGGAATATGGAGTACTTTTCGAGTTCTTCTCTATGTTTTATGATTAACTTGGGACATAACAAGCATTGGGATATTAATGAACAATTCTAAACTGGAGAAGATAAATTGAAAGACATATAATACTCAGTAGAGGTTTCGTGCACAAGCCAATAAATTAACACCTAAAGTATTCCCATTCTTCCTCAACAGATCTCTCTTTTGTTCTGTACAAAAATGAGAGGAATTCCTGATTTGTTATCTGTTCTGAAGCTAAAACCAGGATTTTCATGTGGATCTTAATTGAAACATAACAAACTAAACGATTGGACAAATTTTGTCCAGACTTTTTGATATGCTTTGCACAAAAGTTCTCATTAAATGAAATTAGCCATGGTAGCCTCTTATGCTCTATGCTTTTGTTTTGTAACAGAGAACTAATATTTAGTTAGTTTCACATCAGATTTAATAAAAAGGATAGCTGCCTCTTGAACATCATTTACAGTGAAATATTAGAAAGTATCCCGTTACGTAAAGGCTGATGTAGCTGTAACTGGTATTCTAAATCATGGAACTACTAGAACTTTTTGACATCCTTTTTATGTATGCTGAGAATAGCTAAAACATCATCTGTTGTTGGCGTCTTCAGAGGTATCAAACCCAGAAGTGCAGACAGACACACAGACCTTGAAAATAAAGTGTATTTATTAAAATAACAAAACAAAAACTGATGTGGCGGCAAAACTTACAGGGAGCAACAACAAAAAACAGACACAGAAATATAAGGGAGAGTCTTCTTGTTAATGTTACATGTGAACTTGAGGTATTAGAGTAGCATATTTAAATAAAACATTCCTTAATAAATTTTAAAAGGCACAAATTCAGCCAATGCCCAAACTTCCATCCATCCACCCATTATCTGTTAACCACTTCTTCCTTTCAGGGTCACGGGGGTCACTGGTGCCCATATCCAACAGTCACAGTGAGAGGGGTGGGGCTAACCTGGACAGGTCTCCAGTTCATCATAGAGACAAACAACCATTCTCTCTCTCACGCACACCTAGGGACAATTTAGAGTTACCAGTCTAACAGTCATGTTTTTGGACTGTGGGAAGAAACCGGAATACCCGGAGAAAACCCACGCAAGCACGGAGAGAACATGTAAACTCTACCCAGAAATGTCCCCGGCCGGGATTCGATCCAGCGACCTTCTTGCTGGGAGGCATCAGCGCTACCAACTGATCCACAGTGCCGCCCATTCTCTAAAGTCTTTATTGTAATGCGAGACTTCACTTCCTGTTTAGAAGAGGTAATTACCCTGGATGGAAAAAGAGAAAACACTTACATTTTGGTGTTTAAAGTTTATAAGATCTGCAAGGTTGAGAAACTATCTAATACCATGGGTGATGAGTTGGACTCTGTACAGTTGAGTCCAGTTGAGGAGAGACGTTAAAGGACTCTGAACAGAAACCGCTGGGGATCCTGGGAGGGTCACACCTTGACACAGGTCATCACCTACTTTAGGGGTTCCCCAACTTTTACATCCCATGGTTCCCCGCACAGGGTTAGCTTCTGGCTGGGGGACCCATCTTGCAAACCCACAAACAATGCTACGAAATATGTAAGGAAACATCAACTTTTAGAATGTATTTTCTCACTTTCATTCACTATTTAATAATTATTACATTTGTTTAGCAGAAGAATTGTTTTAAACACTGAAAAAATAAATTTTAGAAGAACAGAACAAAATAAATTAAACTTCTTAAAAATCATTTAAATATACAATTAGAAATTATATTTGAAAATAATGTATGAAAAACAGATTTGATTTTATGATAATGATTTAAAACATTTTTTAGATTAAATATTATGATTTTTCCATTTTTTAAATCTTCTCTCAAGGTTTCTGTGGCCCACCCCTAGCGCCCCTTGGTGGTGCCCGCCCCCCTAGAAATACACCGACAGCATTTTAGGCTGAGCGTTTTATGGTCAAATCTTTCAAAATCATAAATGTGAAACTGCAGTTGTGTAAAAGGTAATGACATCCAAATTAAAGTCAAACTTTTTGTGGTCCATGAATGACATAAAGTATATCTGAGTTCTAGTGCTCTACAGAGGCATGGGTTCAGTTTTTATGAATTTCATCTGAATTATGCTGAAAGTCATAGCACAACATTTCTAATCAACGTACACATTCTTTGTTAGAGTGCCTTTAAAGCTAAATGTGTCCTGTTGTGGATTTTGGAGAATGTAAAATGCAAGCAAGAACACACAACTCAAACAAAACTAGAACACAAAAAGCAAAAGGCTGTAGTGAACACAAAACAGCCCTGACCGATGCGAGCTGACTGCAGGGTCTGATGATGAGCGAGTGTAAGTAGGTTGGGAGGTGATTACTGACTGAGTGCAGCTGAAGCTAATGGGGCAGATTAAAGACAGGTGTGTTAAACTGAACGAGGAAGGCTGAGGGAAACTGGCAGCTAGGCATGTAAAACACAGGAAGATGTCCAGATCGAACCAAACAAGGCATGCCTAAATAATGAAACACAATCACAAAAGAAATCATGACAGGAGGAGAAGTAGAGAACATGAAATCCAGAGGGAATAGGAAGAATGTGTTTCTCAAAGCATTTCTACTTGGAATATTTTACAGTATAAATTAGACATGTAATCAAGAGCAAAACTATTATTTTTCTTATTGCTAGATATTTCTTGTAGTGTTTTACTGTCACTTTAGTAACAAGAGAAAAACTTAGTCTAATATTAATTTAGCAAATATGATGTTAAATTGTTCAGATTTACCAATCTACTCAACCTCAACACTGTGCTTTAGGGATTTAATTATTAAATTGTTGTAAACGTTTCAGGGTGCAACATTTGCTTGATATAAACTGTATATTACTATTTTTGTTTGTTTGTTTGTGTATGCTGACTCCAGGCCAGAAGGCAGATGCAGGTTCTACAAGAAGAGCTGTGTGCCTGCAGGAAGGAGCTGGACTTTAAGACCACAGCTCTTAGGAGAGCTACCCAGGACTGGGAGGAGCTGGCCAAGGACAAGGCAGCTCTGGTTGTCAAGCTCAACTCTGCTAACCAGAAGGCCTGTGGTCTCAGCCAGGAGCTGCTGGCACTGAGGTCTGAGTTTGTTTGTTTGTTGGTGTTTTTGTTTGTGCGGTCTAGCTTATGATTTTTGCGGGGACCAATTTTATATTTATTAGCAAGTCCCTGTATGTACGCTCATACAGCCAACACAAACAACAAAATATTAGGGATAATTTTATGACTGACACACTGACCCATAACATCGCAGCTAGGTAAATATGAAACTAAATGATATTGCATCTTTAGAGGCAGTTTAATAAAAAAAAGTCTCCTATAGCAAAAGTCTGTAGGTAAATTGGTTTATTCGGACGGTTGGGACGGATTATTAGATTTTATGACCTTCTGCACTTAGAGTGAAGGATCTAAGGTCTTTTTTTCAGGGCTCAACCATTCTTATTGTTGTGTTTTAGAGCAGAGAAAGAATCCCTGGAGACAGCCCTGTTTGAAAGCCAGGAGCTTTCTGCGTCTCTGGAAGCCAGAAGCAATAGGTTGGAGGGTGAGAGGTGCAGCTTGGTCCTGGCTAATGATGCCTTGACACGTGAGTGGCCTTTGCCTCACAGACCCCACTGCTTTCAATGCAAGCCTGTTTAGTCATGAAGCTTTTCCAGTGGCCCACTAGAGATCCATATTTTAGCAGAGAGCCCGGCAGCAGCTGGATCTACTTTTTACAGCTGACAACATACACACAAGATACAATTTTCCTAGAAAAGTTTCGGACAATTTAACCCTATAAACAAATCACATTTTGGGAACTAGCATGTTTTTATCTGTACAGGTGATGCTGCTAAGGTGCGGGTGGACGCTGCACAACAGTTGGAACAAGTTGTAAAACAGCGGAGGGAGTTTGAAGGGAAGCTGGCTGAGGTGGAGAGAAAAGCCCTGCTGACCCTGAACAACACAGAGCAAATTCACAGAGAGCAGCTGGAAATCGAACATCAAAGAAAGGTGATGTGAATCTGATGGTTTCACTGTCTTAGAAAAAAAAATGAAATAAAGAAACGGTTCAGCATTTCTTAAAGGAATACAAGTCAGCCCCCTCCTTTCATACCAGAGTTTTAGACTAAAATTGTCTCATGTTGTGAAATGATGACGTAACTGTTTTGGTCGAACCTTGATAAAAACGTTCCACACAATTTTCTATATTTCAGTATTGTGAAATGTCCCATTCAAAATTTGTGTTATGAAGGACTTTCAGCTTCGACCACGTCAAATTTTAGCTCAATATTTGTAACATTACTGAGTTATAGCAATGTCTGTGATGGCTTTTGTGGATTATCTGTGGTGATCATCTTGAATTGGATTAACAACAAACATTCATCATTTGTAGATCATCTAATGAAGGTTTTCTAAAAATGTCAATAAACTACATGGTTCATAGGATATTTTGCTAACAGACAAACAGGATTCACTCCAGTATTTAAAGGAGCAATAAGTGAAATTTCACTACTAGGTAGGCTGTTGAGCACTGTCTGTAGATCAAAACAAGATGTGTGACAAGCCCCGCCCCTCTCTACCTCCACTCCAGGTGTAACCCCAACAAACACGTTGTTCCTCACCTGTCCAGGAGGAGAAAATGTAGCTCCGAGTCAAATGACTTGCAGTTTTTCTTAACTTTGCCATAAGTTGTCACTGCGTCCTTCGTAGTCATGCTGACTCACAAACAGATTAACAGGACCAGCTATTTTATGTGATTTTCAATTAGACTCTTAAAATGAGCAAATATGAATTAGGTGTGTTTGCTGCTTGATAGGAGCAGCAATATGCAGAGCTGATGGTTCAGCGAGAACAGATTGAAGAGCAGCTGCACAGACAATTAGAAGAGCTGCGAGCACACAGCCAGGCGGAGCTGCAGCAGGTGCAAGAAGAACTGTCCAAGCTACAGAAAGAGTTCAATCAAAACCTCCTGCAGGCAGAAAGTCAAAAGCAACAGGTTAGTGAGCGGCTCTTTAATTTTTAATTTATTTGTCCTATATATTAAAATAGGTTAAATAATTTTCCTGTGTGTATCAAAAATAACGCACTATAATAGTATGTTCCTGTACAAACACTGCACCTGAAAGGAGGTATAGGTAAAAGTGACAGTTTAGGCCAAACCAAGTCCTCCTGTGAGCTGCTCCGATCTCACGGAGCATTGTTTTTAGGCATTGTTCCAGAAGGAGGTCGAGCAGGCCACTCTAACAGAGAAGATTGCAACCTTACGACAGGATCTGGCCACAGCAGGCATGGAGATGGAACATATGCAGAGGGAGGCGCTCAGCAAACAAGAGCAGGACGAAGTAAAAACGTTACAGGGCAGTGCCGACCCGGTTCCAGATTCTTTCTCTGTACAGTAACCCAGCTGACTGATTTGTGCCTTTCTGTGTTCCAGAATGCAATGATTGTCCTTAAGTCTGAGCTGCAAGACTTGCAGCATCAGTTTGAAGAGTCTCTGAACTCCCATCAGAGTGCCAAGCACATTCTCACGGAGGAGGTCAGAGAGTTGAACCAACAAAGGGAACAGGCGAAACAGGAGGTAGAAATCTTTCCAATCATTTGCAGTTTTTCTGAGCATATTCTTTAGCACACAAACGTCGTACTTGTTGTTTTAACGGGGAACTCTATCACAGCGATGACTCACCCAAGACATTTGATGAAATCTATATAGGGCCACTACATAGATGGTACCGGTCATTTGTGCTGTAGGATCACAGAAATGAATAGGAAATTTCAGGCATGTTTGACTTGGCGTAGAATGGGAGACCTCTGATCTGCTTCGACTGAGACCGAGAGTTTGCACCAATTAGTAGCGGTGTGAGGGAGAACCATTTAACATAGACTTGTGTTGACTTTGGCTGGTGTCATAGAGCTCCTCTAGCATCAGGGTGCCATCAGGTGCAGAGCTCACACAGCCAAATCCTACAAGGAGAGGTGGTGTCCCTGCTTAAGACTTTTATTTACTTTGTCCTTTTCTTGTCAAATCCACACGAGGAAAGTTCTGCTCTGTTAACCTTAATCTAAACATTAAACTGCAATTAAAGTGCATAATTTGGCTGGCCAGGTGACATAACTCCCTGAGCCGAACGAGAACTGTAAATTTCACCTCCTGGGGTTGCTTGAGGTCAGGATTTCAGGCGCAGGGTCAGTGGACATTTTCGTGCAATAACAAGCTCACACTCACCTCATTAGGATCCCACTGCAGAGCCTCAACAATCCTTGATTTAAAAGCTTGGTTTCCCTGGAAAGGGGTTGCAGTTTATCAGTGTGGGACTTTTTGGTTTCCATAAAGAAATTATGAGAATTAGGGTCACTCTGTCTTCGCACTGTCTCCTTAGCCTTGTCAAAATATAGTAAATAAAGACGTGTGGAGCCAGAGCAGAGAAGTTTTGAGGCATGGCTAACCCTCCCTACCATATATCAAGTGTAGACTTCTGCAATGCTCTCATGTAACGATGTCACCCCTGCTGCTTTCCATGCTTGAATGTTTTCACTTACTCGAGCTGAGGCTTCCCATGTCAGATAGATGCAAAGCTGCCGTGAGAGTGTGTGACAAAGAACTAGAAAGCATGAAAGAAAAAGAAAACAAGCGAAGCGAGGGTAAACGAAGCAGGGGAGATTACAGTCCCCGGTACCATAATGTGAAATAAAAGTTTGAGTTAACCCCTTTTGTAAATAAACCAGTGGGGGAGTGTTTATTTTTTTCCCTTGCAGCAGCGAGAGGCTGGCTCCGCCGGGACTCCAGGTCCCCCTCTCTCATGCACATAACAAAACACTGCTGCCCTCATATTCTTTGCAACCCTCTTCAGCTCCCCGCCCTTAAAATCAGATAAAACAAAGTATAATTGGCCTGATCAGCACTAGCTTATTTTTTTCTCACATTAGAGTTTATGAGAAGCAGCCATCTTGTGTGGCCTCTAATCATAACACTCTTCCTTCTCCCCATCCTCCCTTTTTTCCCCTCCTCCTCCAGCAATTCATGGGGGGCTGCAGTTTATCATGTTGCTCTGTGTGGAGTTCTTTTTACACTCAGAGCTGCAAAGAGACGACAGGGAGAGACAGACTGGCTGTGAGTCAAACAGGCTCTTATCTATGCCCAGATAAGTTCTGCCTTTTGGCTTTTCTAACTACACACATGTTGCTAGAAAACAGAAAATGGGTCATGGAGAATTTTATGATTGTGCACGCATATATTATATTCAAATAAAACAAGTCGAAGTTTGGTTTTAAAAAGAAAGACTTACTAATACAATATAAATTTGAGTGAGCTGGAGGATGACTCTCTGTGGCAAACCCTGATGAGGGAACAGGCAAAAGAAAAAGATCTACTAATATATTATCCATCTACACATACGTTTTCTTTTCCACTCTTTTATACGGGTTCATGAAGGAGCTGGTACCTGTCTCCAGCAGACACTGAGAGTTGGACACCCTGGACAGGTCACAAGTCCACCACAGGGACACATGGAGACAAACGAGACAGACAACCATTCAATCTCACCTAGAGACCGTTTAGTTTGAGACCAGTTAATTCATGTTTTTGGTCTGTGGGAGAAAATTGGATTACTCAAAGAAAACCCACACATGCATGGAGAGAACACGCAAAGTCTACCCAGAAATGTCCCTGCTGAAGAATGTTTGAGTTGAAATAATTTGTTGGATGTACTTCGTATTCATTGTAAGACATTATAAGACCTTTGGTGACACATGATGCTGTCCTTTTTTCACTGTTTGACCTCAAAGTCAGAGAGTCTCCGTCGGCAGCTGCAGGAGGCAGAAGATGGCCTCATTAAAGGCCAACGAGACCTGATTGAGGCTCACAGGGAGCTGCAGGTCTCTGCACAAGAACGAGACGAGATACGAAAAGAAGCACAGGACCTGCAGCGGCTCCTAGGAGATGAGTCCAGAGAAAAAGAGGCCATTCAAGTCTCAAACCAAGAGCTGAGAGCTTTGATTAAAAGAACAGAGCGTGACAACAACAGGTAGAGCTGCCACACATGGCCAAAAGGATTTCCTGTAATAACTATTGTTTTGATGTTCTAGCAACATCCCATGTATTTCATAATGTTCATTGTGTAAAATTTAAACTTGTCTTGACTAGCCTTAAAAGATCTCTTGGAGAGAAGGAACAAAAACTGTCTGTCTTGGAGGAGCATAGGAGCTCAATGCATGAAGAGTTAACAACACACAGGAGCAGAATGACAGAGCTGGAGAACACTCACCTGCAAGCACACAGAGAGCTGCACAGGCAGGTGAGATTTCTTTTTAGGTTAGCAATTTCTATTTGATTTATTTTCAGCGAAGAATTGCCATAAAGTAGCTTGTGTCATTTTAATCCAACAGATAAAGATCCTTGAAGGTGAAAACAGCCATCAGACACAGGAACTGCAAGAGCTGCAGACCCGAATACATCAGGAGGAGCAAAAAGTGGAGGAAACGCGTCGCGAGGCTTTTGCTCTGAAGCAGAGGCTGTTGGAGTGTGAAGCTGACAAAGAGGCAGCACTAAATGAGGTAGAAGGAGATGCTGGTGCAAAGCTTTGATAATTAAACTGTGTAGTAAAATAGGGAAAGGTCTTTGTGTCGAAAAAAATTAGAGTTTTGGCATTTTTTGTGTTATAACTTTAACTCTCATGACCTCAGCTACACAATAAAGTTTTCTCAAGTTGACACACATATACAGTATGTAACATGTTGGTAAATATTCTGTGCACAGTGGTCGGCCCTTAGACTTAATTATTAATTATGAAACATTAGAAGCCTGAGTGATTTGTTTTTTCAAACTAAAAAATCATTAATTTACTTATTATAATATGTTTTTAAAAATACTATTGTTTTTAACTTCTAAAGTTGGAGTTATGTTCATCCTCTTGCTATGTATCTATATAAACACCTTAATTAATATTGTAAATTATCTAAAATGTCAAAATAAATGTAAAACGATATATAGTTGGCTTACCTCCATTCACACTGAGGCTTTGTTATTGTGTATGTTTTACTGGAATCAAAAATATTCAACAAAGCCAGTAACTAAGAGTACTTTACAGTGTTTAAGATATTTGCTGGTAGACATTTATTCTGTCACCAAAAGCAAAAGATTGTAAATTGTTTCTCAGTTCCCCCCTAGACTCAGCACTGCCTGTTTATGCAGGTTGCAGTTCTGCAGTTTCATATGAAAGACCTGGAAACAGCTCAGCAGGAAAACCAAGAGCTGCTACAGGAAAAAGAATCCTGTCAGCAGCAAAGTGACCAGAGGCACAGAGACATTATGGCTCTGCTTGAGGCAACTCTTGAGGACTCCAGGGCCACAGTCAAAGAGCTCACTGTGCAGGCTGGTGTTGCTGAAAACAGAGCCAAAGGCGTTGAGGAGCAGCTGAGTGTGAGCAAAGCCAAATGCCGGGACCTGGAGCACCAGCTGGTAGGTCTGTACGCAGCTCTGCGCTCCACTGTTGGTGTAGATCGTACAAGGCTTTCTGAAAAAACAGGTTCACACCGACGATCTCCTTCTCCCTGGAGAAGAAACCGGTATGGTAAAGGTAAGGTTGTGCTCTGATCACAGGATTTCATCATATTTGACGTCACTGGAAACAGGCAAACTGTGGAGTGTGGTCTTCTTTCAGGAAGAGAGAACGTGCCAGAGGGATCTGTGTTGTCCTTGTCCTATGATGAAGATGAAGAGTTGAATGTGGAATCTGTGCTCACAGCTGTGCAGGATTTCCAGAAAGAACTCTGGGATGCACAAAGAGAACGGGTAGCAATAAAAAGAAAACCACTAATACCCAAAACCTAGCCAACCTAAAACATAGCTAAATCCTAAAACCAAGCTAAATCTTAATCACACCTAAAAATGTCCTTTTCTCGATTTAGGATGACGCCAAGGTCCAGGTAGTAAAACTGAGACAAGATGTTACAGAACTCAAAACATCTCAAGAAAACTCCACCACCCAGCTGCTACAGCTACAGAGGTCCCTGAGGCAGTCAGAGGAGGGTAACAAATTCTGGGAGTTATCGAAAAAGAATGATTGTTTCTTGTTTTGCATATTTTATATACAAATATCGTTTTAGGAAAACAACATATGGAAGAAGAGTTGCAAAATGTGCACACCTCCCTGTCCTCACAGCAAGATGTAGTACATCGTTTAGAGAGAGAGAAGAGAAGCCTTGAGGCTGAGCTGAATCAACTCACAACCTCCTTGCAAACTGCAGAGACTGAGTCCCGGACTCTGCAGGTATGTACGGTCAAAGATGAAGTGCTTCTCACACACACTGGGGTTTGTGGCATTGTGAACAGTGTCATCAAACCCCCCAATCTTTCTGCTGCAGCACCACACAATCCTTTTACACATTGGTGTTTTCCTTAATGATCATAAACACAAGGTTCTGTCACATTTATTTCTCTTATTATGATTCAGAAATGAAGCCCTGACAGTTGACCATGTGCAAAGGCATTCAATCGCTGAAAAAAGAGAAATAATCTTAATCTACTAATTAAAATTTCTGTTTATAACTTATTACCAACATGCTGTGAAAAATTCTGATATAAGAATATTATGATTTTTAAAACCATTTGCCCATCACTTTTCAAGTTGAACATTTTTAGCAGTTTCTGTGTTTTGCATAAAGTAACAAATAAGCGCCAACCTAAAACTCTAGACAGCAGGTTGTCTAAATCAGTGGTTCTCACCCTATTTTTCTCAAAACCCCCTTTTTTACTTCCAAGCCAAGCTGAGACCTTGAAAAAAAGAATAAAGTAAATAGTTACACTTTTGTTTGGAAAAGGAAAAAAAGAAGAACTGAGGTATACAGAGTTTTAATTGTTTAAATGGACTTGTTTTGGTGATTTTTATATACAAACAATAAATTGATATTTTCACAACCTCTGAGCAGACAAGGTTATGGGCCCCCCTGTGCCCTCTGCCCCACCTCCAAACGGGGAACCACTGATCTAAATGAAAATCCTGATGTTCTTCACATGAAACACATGCACTTTCAGACTCTAAAGCTGGACTAAAACCGTCGTGTCAAACTTCTCCATAGGACAAGTTGGGGGTCCTACATGGTTTAGAATCTTCTGCAAATACAGAAAAGCAGAAGTTCAAAGAGTCTCTGGAGGCAGCAGAATGCAGAGTGAACCACCTGGAGCTGTCCCATCTCGCCCTCAGGGGCGAGCTACAGAGGGCCCAGCTGAGGGCGGCAGAGGCCGGGGCCCTGCAAGAGAGGCTCACAGACATCAGGAGGAAACTGGGGGAGAACGAAGATCGATGCGCAGCGCTGAGAGTCAGTGAGGAGAGGCTGGCCACATCGCTGACTCGAGCCGAGCACCATGAGAGCAAGCTGAGAGAGCAGATTCACAAACTTTCAAACACCCTCAGTGACAATGAGACGTGGGTAGAAGTACAGCGGGAACAGATAACAGAGCTGCAGAGGGCTCTGATTGCCAGTGAGCAGGACCGGAGGCTGCTGCAGGTACCGTCTGTCACCCAGTTACACTCATTACTCAGACCCAAAAAGGTGTTCAGGAACTAAATCTGGGTAGAGATGGTTTTAAAAGAATCCCATTTCATTTGTTTTTCAGTTAAACAAATTGTATGTCTATAGCGTATGTTTTCAGATTTTTCTTAATTCTTGAATTGAAAATCTGCTCAGCTTCTGATAGTCAGATGTGTTTGTTGTTGCTACATTTGCTGCTTGGTATTTTTGTGTGGCTCCCTAACCCTGAGAGGAATGTAGTACTCACTGACCATTTTGTAAAATGTTCACACATGCTTTATTTGTAAACATTGATGTAGCAAATTAAAAAAAGAACTGCTTTATTTTTGTTCATTCAATAAAAACAGCCCAAACACACTTTTTAAAGACACAATGGCTGCTAAGAATGAGTTCAGTTAGTTAACAAGAGCTGACTAGTTAAAGATTTAAACTGTTCCTAAAATCCAAAAAAAATTAATATGAGATTCTCTTAATTTCCTAAATGTTAGAAAAAAAATTGCCACGTTCATCTGGAGCTTTAAACAGTAAAATCAAACAGGAACAAAATGCAAATTGACATTTTTTAAAACCACATAGGTCTTTGAAAGGTTGTTTCAACCTGTTTGTGCCCATAGGAGCATCTGGATAAAACACAAGATGCTCTTTCAGAGAGCAAGAGGCTGAACCACACACTCACTGAGCAGATCCAGAACCTTCAAAGAGCCCAAGTGGACTCGGACCTCAAGCTTTCTGAGCTGGAGAAACATAGCAGGACACTGAAGGCGGTGAGTCACCCTGTAAGTGTAAATAAATAAAAGCGCAGAAGCTGACGTTTTGTTTTGATGCTTGGTTTGACTGACTGTGTCACAGAACCTGAAGCAACAGATGGAGGCCCAAACACAAACTTCCCAGCAGCTGCAGAAAGAGAAGGAAGGACTCCAAGAGAAGCTCAGCAGTCTGCAGAGCTGCTTGCAAAAGCTTCAGAATGAGAGAGCTGAAACAGAGAAGGTCCTCACTCGCTTCAACAAAGACAAGTCTGCTCTTAGAAGAACACTAGAGAAGGTGAGCGGACTTACCTGCAGATTGACTTCGACCTTTTTCAAAATGCACTCATGAGCTTTAATCCTGAAAATCCAAGAACCACAAAGTATTGGACTATTTTTGGTCAGTGAACATAAAAACAAATCTGTGTGCTGAATATGAGGTAAAATATCTGAACACCACAAGGGGCCAAACCGCAAATGGCTTAAAATGTAATTAAAGTATCTTGAATTTAATTCTACAACTGCTGGAAAGCTTTTTGCAGAAGAGGCCAGAACTGAAGTAATATGCATTTAGAGTTTGTCAGAGGCCTTGCTTCCACATACTGGACCTAGTGAAGACTTACAGATGCCAACCCATTATGATACATAAATGAGCAGTTATATTAATCCTGGAATGGACAAATGATTTGTTGTTTTTTTCTTTTTTTGCTATTTCTTTTTTTTTTATTTCTGCACCACTCAAAGTAGTTCAAAAACTAATGCAGCAGGACTGTGCTGTGTTTTGTGACACATGAAGGCACATTATTGTTAAAAACAACAGTAAAGTCGTTTACAATATTTCACCTCTGCTCTGTTTTCAGGTAGAAATGGAGAGGTCGAGGAAAGAGGAGGAAGCGGTTTCTGTTGCCAGAAAGAAAGCGCAGTTGGAGCAGACGGTCTGCAGCTTGGAGCAGGAGCTGACTGAAAAACAGGAAATGCTGGAGACTCTACAGGTGAAAGGTTGCAGAATTATGGGTCAGAATTAGGAAATTTTAAGTAGTACTTATGCATCACTTATGTGTAATTGCAGTCAGATGTTTACATGCACTCCTCATGGCATTAGTGATGATGACTCTGAGTCCTATCACTATCTCACATGCATAAAACATCATTTTAAAAATACTTCATTAAAAGAATATTGATTAAAAATCCGGTTAAGCCCGGCCTTTCAACATTCTGGGTTTCTTCCTAAACTTCCGAGCTGCTGTTTTTCTAATTATTTTTGGTCACATAGTTTTAAACAAACTGTCCTCAGACTCAGATCTTCCAGCTGGAGCGCTCTCATGCACAGCACCTCCTGGAGGTTACAGCCCATCATCACCAGGAGCTGGACTTGGAAACTGACCGCCTGAGGGACAGTCAGCTCCAAGCAGAAGAAGCCCTGGAGACCAGGGAGAGGGCTCATCGTCAGAGGGTCAAATGCTTGGAGGAACAGGTATTAAAACTCCAATTTAAAAAAAATTCTTGTTATGTTGTGGAATTATGTCTGTTTTGTTCCCTCACTTCTTGGTTTTCCAACAGGTGCTGACTCTCAAAGAGCAGCTTGATCAGGAGACAAGACGACAGCAAGCATATTTCAACCAGATGCTTCGGCCCGGTGTGTAGGCAGCGAAGTATGTGGCGCCTCGGTCTCCTTGCTCCGCTGTCCTGCCAGCAGCTTCCTGACGACTGTACGTTTCCAGCTACAGGCACACTTGGAAGCACACAAACACTCTCCCGAAGCATTTGTACCCCCGAACAGCAGCACACGTGCACACAGGATTACATTAATCTGCAGAAAAACTCAACAACAACAAACAATAAGTGTTTTGTTTATAAGCGAACTGGATGTGCCAAATTGTTTTTAGGATTTTCCGTGGCTCTGTACTTCCTGTGCTGCGATAAACATGATGAGAGGTTGCACTCCTGTGATTGTTTGTATATTCTTTTGTCATATTAATCATCGTATCAGATTTATGTCATCATCGTATTCTGTGTATGTATTAATGAATGCAACAAATATTTAGACCAATTGATTGCACACTTAGCTTGATTTCAGACCTTATAATGACACTCCATTAGAATTGTATGTGCTGTATTTGACTTAATCATTGTTAGTGGGGCAAAATATAGATGGCTTTCAATAAAATCGAATGTATCCATGCACATAAACAGATATACAAATGAATGATGACAATTCTGCTTGTCTGATTTATTTTAAAAAAAACTTTGGGGTGAGAAAGCACCACCCTGTGGTACCATGAGTCAAAAGCTTTTCTGAACTTGTAATAGTGAGAAAATGTGCATCAATGCCAGATCTGTTTTAGTGAAGGGAGAGTTTCACAGATAATTGGTGACTCTGTGATCGGTGAGGTTTTTTATTTCTTAAGGATGTTTTTATTTGTATCAAATTTGCAGCGCCTTCAACTTCTTAAATACTTTCTCTTCTCCATCTCACATCTTCACAGCGCAACACAGCTTGCCTTGTACAGTAGTCTCACTGAAAAGGAAAATCTTGTCAGAGCTTCTTTAAAGCAAGCCTTTGATTAACATAGCTCCGCCCACTGGTTATCCAGTTACTAGCCTCTTTTTAACTATTGGCTGGAAGGAGCTAATTATGCAAGGTAGTGAAATCCCTGTGGGGGAGGTGGGGCCAAAACTGAAAGAACTCTTTTGGCAAACAGAATTGAGCTTTTATAGAGGATATTTCTAAGCTGACCATCAGGGACCAAATCACTGGATTGTTAAATAAAAACATTTCAGCTGAATCACGTTGCTCTCCCCCACCACCACCACCACCTCCCCCCACTCCCCACTTCATTTCTTCCCTCGTTTTATTTCAGTGAGACGGGAGTGTAGCTCATGCAGAGTCCAGCAGCAAGCAGAATGCAAGGAATCTACAGTATTCCCTTGTCTCACACAAGGAGCCCACTTTTCTACTGAAAGAACAGGAAGCAGAGGCAGAGTCGGGCAGCAGTCAGGTGAGGAATCCAGCTGCTGTGGCTGAAGAGGAACGCACCGACCTGTCCTGCTCCTCTCCACTCTGCACTTGTTGCCTGAGGTGTGTGAGCTCCTCCCTCCCTTCCACAGTGCTTGCTGTCAGCTCCATCCCTGGGTGGCTGAAGCCATGGTGTTGTTGGTGCTGCAAGCCCTTCTGTTCTGTTTCTGCACCCTGCCGCCCAGGGTGGACCCCGCCGTGCCTTTGGAGGACTTCTACCCCTTTGGTGAGGACAAGGGGGACTTCCAGACCATCTCTCAGGACGACGGAGGCTCTGGACTCCAGGAAATCTCTGTTGCCTTCCCCTTCTTTGGTGACAGGCACACAGGACTCTATGTGAGTACAGAGTTCAGTCTATTTTCTGCTCAGTTGTGTGTATTTCTGTATTTTTATATCCACCATAAGTGTGTGTGTACGCAGATGGCTGCTGGCAGCTGAAACTGACAGAGTGTGAATTGTGGAGGATAAGACCCTCAGGGAGATGAGAGTTGGTGCAAAGCCAAGTACTACATTGCTGTGGCTTTTGAGAGTTGGTATATGTTCCTGTTCTCTTGCGTGCTCTGCTGAGTAATCTCATTTACTCAGAAAATGATGACTGGCTGGCGGGATCACGATTCTCGCTTTACATCTGCCCTTCCCTGCACTCGGAGCACTCTCAAGTGCGCGAGGGGGAAACTGAGAGACAAACTGTTTGAACAGCGCTCACCTCAGTTATGATGAATTCACACATAAAGAAAAACGTTCAAGGAAATGACAGTTTGTGTTCAGCATCTGTGAGTAATTCTTTCTCACAAGAAGCTAAAGTGGAGAGAAAACATGCAGGCCTGAGGGAGAGAAACAGTGCTCATGGGAGGAAGCCGAATGGTTTGACAAGGATTTTTGCACACCACAGTGAAACATCCTTTGATCTGCCTTTGTCATGTAGTGGGTTCAGTTCCAGAGATTGCAAAGGCAGAACTCCCTTAAATCAACACCACCTGTTGTGGTTATGCATCCACGCTTGCTCTCTGAATCTCTGTTTCCTCGCTTGGAGTCCTGCCCGCCTTCCTCCCCTGTTCGGATCCTGGGCAGGAGGAGGCTGAAGAACCATGGCAACAGCTGGCAAGGTTAAAGGTTGTCTTTCTAATCTAAGCAGTCTCTTCTGTGTCACACGCAGGGAATAAACGATGTTTATAACTGTTGTGTCTGAAAGCTCCTGCACGCATGCCGTATGTTTCTCAGAAGTTTTGCAACAATTCTCATCTCCAATAACCCAATTAGACTAAGTGAGACTAAATAAATATTATGTCTGATGAATGTAAAAACGAGGGTCATGGGCCGTGTCCCTCAGTGTATCATTGCAGGCACTTACACTCCAACTCTTTTTAAATGCCTCACCTGAATCCAATAAACATCTGGCAACAAGCGCGTGGGCCACAGTTTGAGGAGTTGCTTTGAACTGGTAATATTTCATTCAGTAGTAAGAGGTGAACTCGTATCAATAATTTCTCCCAAGAGTTTATTCCAAGCCTCCATACTGCAGCCACAGGACAGCTGTAGAACCGAACTGGTTTTAAGTTCTGTGTGGGCGCTGGCCTTATTTATTAGCACGCTGATTCTTTTTTAACTTGCACAGCGGTTTGCTGTAAAAATAAAATATATTTTTTTAAATCATCCTCAAAATGTGTATTATTTTCAAATGTAGCCATGGAGTCAAGGACTTCCAAACCTTGTGGCTACACTGATCTCTAATGTCACTTAAAAATTCCTCTGTAGACCTGGGTCTTTCCCAACTTCCAGTCCTATTTCTGCCTCATGGTAACCAGGCTGTTTCTCTGTTATGGTTTGTATCTGGGAGTTTTCTCATGTTGCTGGGATCTCTCCTCCTCCTCCTCAGTGTCCTCCCTCCTTTCCTCCTACGCAGCAGATAACAAGGCAGGGGTCTTCCCCCTTCACTGTCCAGCTGTTTTATCTGAAAAATGACCAATTGCTTTCACAGAATGCAGATGTGTCTATGAAGCATTTTAAGAGCTTCTGAACGATGCAGATTACAGATTTCACTTCTCTCATTCATATCCAGTGAATGAAAGTAAATTAGTTTACTCAGGTAGCATGTTTTAAAAGCCGTGTGGTTTTTCATGTGTGAGTAACCGCTGCCCCGTCAGCGCCTTTTTGTTGAAAAAGTATACCTGTTTTTTTTTGGACTTCCACGTCCTCACTGTTTCCTGACTAAAACCTCACAATTATTTGCCTTTTCAAAAATCACTTAGTAGCTTTGTATAAATGTTTCAAAGCAGACCCTCGACTCTTCAAGTCTTCACTGGTTGTTTTCAGTGAAGAATGAACCATAGAAAATAGGGAAATAAAAATAAAATACAAGTTCAGTTAATATGTGATTGCAGTGGTTCACTTTCTGATTTCAAAAGAAACATCTTTGTAATAGATTTTCATTTTCACCATTTCCATTGTTTAGCTCCAGAGTAGACTAGATACTATATTTTAGGTTTGTGCTGCAGTCATGTTTTAAATAATGATCATTTAAAAAACTCATTTAATCTCTTCCTCACCTCTAATTTCAGAATGATTGAAACTCTGACCAGAGGTGTCCAAACTTTAGGGCGCCTCTGTTTATGTGCAATAGAATGTGCGTTTAAATCCTTACACACAACTGCAGACAGGATTTATTACCTTGGTATGAACTCCGTAACTGAAGGTGACCCAGAACGGAGGAGGTACAGGCTAAGTGCACAGACCATAGACTGTAGTCACTTTCTTTGGTCTTGTCAAATAATTGGACAAGTTTGTGGCTGTGAAACCTCAATTTTTGACAAGGCAAACTAATGTTTTCTTAAGCTGATGTATAGGCACCTTTTTCCTTGAGGACTTTGCTTTGGCTCGACTCGAGCCTGAAGAAAGTTTATTTTAGTTCATAAATTGCTTTGCTCTAAAGAAAACCACCCAAGCAAAATCCTGGCTACATCCGGCGAAGAAGTCCCAAAGAAACAGGAAGTGTGTTATGGAGTGTACCAGTGAGCAAAAGAAATATTAGAGGAGGTGTACTACTTATGATTGATTGATGGCACCTTTTGCTCCTGTGTTTTTGACTTCAGTTTAAAGTGCAACATCATTTTAGGCGGCTCTGAATCCACTCACAGTCAGTGTGACACAAATGCCTAACAAAACATGCTCTAGTACTAGAACATATATTTCTTTTTTATTGTTCTGTACTAGTTCTGGTGTCGAAAAAGTCACTTGTAAACTCGTCCCTTGTTAGTAGGCCTGTTGGTGGAAGGTTTGTAACTCATCTACAGTACCTCTGGTGATCCGTCTGTCTCTTCGCTCTCGTTTCATCCTCCTTGTAGTATCAGATGAGGCTCTGGCTGACCCCTAAGCCCTGTCCCAGCAGTCGCTCCCCCTGCCTCACATCGGCCACATTCTCACCACATCACACTGATTCATAGGGGAAGATTGTGGTCGGGCAATTAACCAAGCTCCCCGAGCATGTGCCAAGCAAAACTTCCTCTGCTGTTTTTACAGCACAGTCCTTCAAATTCTGCTTTTCATGCATGTGTGGAGTGGAGCTCAACCATCTGACATTGCTTTGTCACTGTCACATGCCTTTCAGGCTGAATACAAGAAAAAAAGTTCACACCAGAGTTTAAGACACAAAAGGAAGAAGTCATTCGGGGGGCAAGCGCCTCATACTAGAAAAGCTCTGACACGATGCATGAATGAAGGCCTTTTATGAGAACTAATCTCTCAACTTTGATCTATTGTTTATGAAGAGGTTCTGGATGTGGTTCTAACAGATCAGACTTACTGCTTGTGATGTCAGGACTTTCTAGGTGATTGTTGAAGATTCTGCTGCTTACTTTGCAGTTCTCAAATATACCTTATTTTGCAGACACAGCATCTTCAAACTTATCTGCTGCTTTATACCATTTAATGATTCTTTTATTTTCCATATTCTATGTTCAAGCTGTATGAATACAAATGAATCAGATATTTCTGCTTGTGTGTGAGACCAGAGGTTGCCTTTTGCTTTATTGCAGGATAACTAAATAGGCAGCTGTTTACTGATGCCTTACTAAGAAGCTGTTTAGACCTGTCGTTAAATGTCCGTCTCAGGTGACTCAGCTGCAAGAGGACAGCACTGATTGATGCCTTTCACGCTTGCCAGTTATTGTGTACCCAAAAATATTTTAGCAACTTGATGTTAGTGATGTTGTACAATAACAACCATTCATTTCCCTCTCAGGAAGCCACAGAGTCTTTTATTTGGTTACTTGCACAGCAAACATGGCTTGATTTAACACTAAACAGTGTTAATTTGACACTGCCATATTTGCTGCGTGTCCTTTTGGCAGATTCAAAAACTGTAAACGCTCTTCCCTGTGTGATGATGTTGCAGGTGCTTGCAGGTTTTCTCAGCTGCTGTCATTCAGATTAAAAGTCACATCTGTTTGCCACATAGGAAGTGCAAACATTCATTATGAGAGCTTTTGCTGACTAGAGCTAGTTTACTCTGTGAGGTTGGAACACTGTCCACATTTAACCGCCCTCCTCAGCACTTTTACTCAAAGTCCAGCTAATCCCATAAACAAGTCACAGTGATTTGGCCTGACATGACACTGTTGCTATGTTTTATTTCCCCTCCTCCGCAGGTTAACAACAATGGCCTTGTTTCTTTTCTGAGGGAGGTCTCTCAGTTCACACCTGTAGCGTTTCCGATTGCCAGGGACAGAAGGGTTGTAGCGCCGTTCTGGGCTGATGTGGACAACCGTCGGGCCGGGAGAGTCTTCTACAGAGAGAGCCAGGATCAGTCCATCCTGAGGAGGGCTTCAGGTGACGTCAGGACGTATTTCTCAGAGTTCCCCAACTTCAACGCAACGTGGGTTCTCATTTCGACATGGCATCAAGTTACTTTCTTTGGAGGAAACTCAGAAACGCCGGTAATATTTCACACTTTAATGTTCCCATGTTGTCACTGTACCAATATGTGCCAATATGGGACAGTTCTACCTTTTGTTTTCATTGTTCTATTTGGAGGATTGTGTGAGAAAATAAATACTAAAATATTTATATTAACAAGTATTCTGCAGTATGGAAATAAACATCCAGTATGGTTTGACCTTTAGAAACAAATTTAAATCAGTAACATACGAGTTAGACTAGTCCAGAGTGACTTCATCAAGCATGTTAAGACTAAATATGTGGCTTCATCCAGCGGTAAAGATGTGTGTCACAAATAAAATGAGTATATGCTCAAAACGAATCAGGCACTCACAGAATGTAACAGGCGCTGTACCTTCTACCATTCCTGCCCCTCTGAGATAAAGAAAATCTGCATCATTTAGATTCTTCTTCAGCTGATTATGCTAGCAGTTGCCAAAAAGAGCCAGAAGATTGAGTGATCGTTGAGAAGTTTCATCTTTTTTTTTCGTTTTGTTTTGTTTTCATCTTGAGATTAGTATCTTAAGAGTTTGAGGATTTATAGCAAAATCTGTAAAAGAAGAATTGCATTTAAGTTTTACAAATCTGTTTTCCCGTGGTCCTTGCTTGGCATGTTTGTAGTGCAAGTAGGTTCACTAGCTGCTCCTCTTCTTTGCAGATTAATACTTTCCAAGTGGTGCTGATTACGGATGGAGATCTTTCCTTCACAATATTCCAGTACAATAACATCACTTGGACAACAGGCAGGCATTCCAGTAGTGGGGGGGACCTGGTCGGGCTGGGGGGAATCGCAGCACAGGTAAGATCACGACTATCTCCTCTGTGATTACAGTCGGCCGACGCGTCCAGCTGGTCCTGCTTCTCATTCCGCACGTCTAGTCTTTAATTCAGATGTCTTTTGTTTTCGTCTGCCTCTTGTTACCCTCTACCCAGGCAGGTTTTAACGCTGGAGATGGCAAGCGCTACTTCAACATCCCTGGCTCTCGCACTGCTGATGTGGTCAACGTCGAGAGGACCACCAATGTGGGCTACCCTGGCAGATGGGTCTTCCGTATAGATGATGCAAATGTAGAAGTCGGGAGCTGCAACTCTGGTGAGAGCTTTCTTTAATTCTCCTTTTTACCTTAAAAGAAATACATTTAAAATAAGGAAATGAAGGGATTCCTCTTACTCAAACGTCTTTCTTCAGCATCAGTGTGTCCACACCTGCGCCCATGCCTGAACGGAGGCCAGTGCATCGATGACTGCATTACAGGCGACCCCTCCTTCACTTGCTCCTGCTTAGCCGGCTTTACCGGTCGCCGCTGTCAAATCAGTGAGTTATGGCTGACACCACTTCCTGCTCTGTTTAACTTGACTCCCGCTGCCCGCTGTGAATGACTGCTTGTGAGACCAGCCAGGAAAAATAATGTCAACTTGTAAATAAAATGCTAGATTTTACTGGACTTTCCAAAGGAACACCTGAGCATTTCCCTAATACCTGTACCCATTTTGTGCCAGTACACTGGATTATCCTGGGAAATTAGCTCATTCACTCACCAGATGTTTCCGTCTAATTAAAAACATTGTTGTTTCCCCTTTTCTTTTTGTAGATGTCAATGAGTGTTCCTCCAACCCGTGTCAGAATGGAGGGATGTGTAGAGATCAGATAAACAGTTTTTTCTGTCAGTGTCCTCCAGGATACACAGGGATGCACTGTGAAACAGGTATGTTTGTCAAGTTACCTCACTCTCCCTTACAGAAAAAAAATCCTATATTTACCATGTTCTTCACACGGGAACACATAAACACACTGAAAATGTTTTAAAATCATAAAAGAAATAATTGCATAAGGCGTGTTTAACGTGTGAAATGTGATTTCCTGACATGTTTTTGTTGTGATTACTGTTTTGTTTCTGGTTTCCTATAAATTATCTGTCAGACATTTACATCCTACGGTGGCCCTGAGGTGC
>JAVKLF010000083.1:17917481-17944500 GCA_034783495.1 Millerichthys robustus
TTTGTTAATGTTGTTGTGTTTTTGAATTTGTAATTGTGTTTTCGTTAATGTTGTAGTGTTTTGCACCTCAGGGCCACCGTAACATCCACTCATCATAGACATGATTTCAGGCTTTAATGATTTAGTTAAACCATTTTTTGCTCAGGGTGGAACAATTAACAACTTTGGTGATTCTTTGAAAACAAAAATTATTAGACAATTTGTGGGTTATGGTTTATTTGCATAATTCTTACCCTATGTGGTTTAGAGAAATTACACAACCAATTCGAAAACTGTGCACCCAATTCTGTTAATAAAGAGCATTAAACTTGTATAATTTAAATTCACGATTTTAAGCCATAAAATATTAAACATTAATGCTCACGATGAGTGAATGTAAGCATCTTTAAATCGATTAATCTGTGTGCAACTTGATGAACAGTAAAGGCAGAGGCAGTCGTTTGTAAATGACGACATAATGTAAGGTCTTAATCTCCTAAATGATTTTTACATTGATTTTAAATTTGCTTTAGAGTCTGTGAAATAGAGTTTTGTGACATTTTTAGAATGTTTTAAGTTTTACTCTCTAAAAGAGTCCAAAAGTGTTTGAAAACTTTTTAAATATTAAATGATTTTAAAAAAATATTTATCAAATAAGTAAATGATCTTTAAAAAAATATTTTTTTTTTAAGTAAACTTTTATCTGAAAATTGAGGTGTGTGTATTTTAAAATACCTAAATTCTTCTGAAGACCTTCCTCCAAATACCTTCGTGCGTGCGTGCGTGCGTGTGTGTGTGTGTTTCAGACATTGACGAGTGTGAGGACAGGCCATGTCTTAACAACGCGTCGTGCGTACAGGGCGTTGGGAACTTCACCTGTGTGTGTGAGACTGGGTACACAGGTGTCCTGTGTGAGACAGGTGAGCAGCCTTTCCGCTCCAGATCAAATAATTTTGACGGCTTTTTACATGAAATTCTGTGTTTTAGATGTTTCTATCAACGTATTTCCTGGCCTTCTGGAAAAATGAGTTTGAATTCATTTTTTTTTAAAACATCTTTTATTTTTATTTTTTCTTGGGTCATACATTGTTTCAAACCTCAAAAGCTCTTTTGTAATCTAGTTTTTCTGTAAGTTATTTTTAATTAAACTTAAATCCAGTGACAAATTAAACGATCAGTCCATATCAAGTTCATGACTCCGCAAATCTACATGAAACCAGATTATTTTTAATCCCAGACACCTGGTCAAGGATACTCTAAGATTTCAACAGTCCAATCCTCCTAATCCATCTCAGTGCCTTGGACAATAACCTCTTAACTTCTCTTGTAATAAATCTTATTTTCGTGGATCCTTCAGACGTAAACGAATGTGAGTCTCAGCCCTGCCTGAGTGGAGGAAAGTGCATCGATCAGGTGGCCGGCTTCACCTGTGTGTGTCCTGCTACCTTCACTGGAACGTTCTGTGAAACAGGTAACAGCATTAACTTGAATTCTGCCACAGAGGCTCATGCAGGAACACAGCTTGTCACATAAATGAATATATATTATTATTTTACAACTTTTAAAGGCTTTGTAGTGAATGCTGTAGGTTCACCTGTAGAGCTCACGTACTGTACCACCTGATAAGATTATAAACCAGGGGTGTCAAATTAATTTCCACCGAAGGGCACATGAGCATCATGGTGGTCCTCGAAGCTATAATTAACTTCAACGTTTTGTGTTAACTTCAACTAAACAGGAAACGTCACGTTCCTCATCTTATTGCTAACAGCTGAGCACAGCTAAGCACTACCTGAGCTCTACGTGGTATTTCCTGCACAGAAACAACGTTTTAACACATTCTCTTAATCACTGAAAAGTACTACATGTACTGCTGGCTACATGTAGGATATATTATATTTTGTAGTTGATTAAGGTTTCTTGTTGAGTAATTAGTTGGAATATTTGTCTTTTTTTAAGTTGGAACCATAATTTATTCCTTTACTTGAAGAGGCCCCACCCTATTTTTACCATTAGAAAAAACAAAGATAATCCCAAATCTGGTGTTAATAGTCTGGCAAACCCAAATTGGAAATTTAAATTTAAGATATTTTATACTTCATTTCATCAGTTTAGTTTAATCTATGACTACACTTTTTATTCTTGCTGTTCAGGTGTTTCTTCCACTTTGAAATGTTTTCATTCTTTTTCACATGTTCTGCCATTAAGGGCACTGAGCAGTGAAGTGTCTGACATGCTACTTTGTCTTATTGTCTCTGCAAACGAAATGTTTTCTTCATGAAACATACCTGCGTGTCCCCAGAGAAGATACAGTAAGAGTCTAAAGGCAGCAAGTGTTGCTGCAATACCTCTGTTGTAAACGATTGCTTCAATCACAGAGGTGGAAAGATCTCTGATACTTTATTAACACTAGACCATCTGACAGAGTAACTTAGGTCGGATATTATAAGATTTATAGTTGTGTCTCACTATTCATTTAATTTAACAGTAAAGTTTTAAGTATCATCCATGAACGGATATCAGACAGTGGAATGAAGGTTTGTGATGCACTCTGAGGGGGTCAGAAATCAAATCTTTGTTGACATTATGAACCTGGGCTCTAATTCAATTTGTTTGTCTCAGACGTTTATGTCCAAGATGTGAAATCTTACAATGTTGAATTATGTGGTAAACTTAAATTCTAAATGCAACAATATAGGTTGTTTAAACTACTATATCATTTAATTTAGTCATTTGAATGTATGAAGCAACTAAACCGTATTCTTTTCCTTCCTCTTAGAGTTGATGATACCCCAAATGAATTCCTCAGAGGCACGCAATCAAACAGGTAAGTCGAGAACAAGTCCAGCTAATGCTTTGACGTAATATTTTACATATTGTTCCTCACAGCACAACATTTTCACCTCAAACTCTGAGTACATACACAGAGAACAGTAAACTGTGCTCCAGGCTTGTGCAGTGACAAGTGTGAGGGTTTATTTCACCGGCGCTAACTGCAGGAAGGTAGAGAGCAGACTGTGGTATTTGAAGAAGAGTGGTGCTATCCCACAGGAATTTGGAATTCTGCCCTGGAAGAAGTTGCTATAATGATATATTATTGTAATTATCAAAACTGACACAGCTTCACCCAGTTTACTACAAGAACCAGTGGCTGGATCCTGTGAATAATTGTTTTATGGCGGATTTTATTAGTTTACCAACAAGAGGAAGTGCTTTGTCTAGACTTACAAAGCTTTCTTTACGAGTTGAAGCCATGCTTTGGTTTTCAGCTCATTTCTTCAGACTGAGCTGTGTGAAATATGCACGCTTTCACACTTGCTTCTTTGGAAGTTGGCCATGGCATCACAGCATCATTTGAAGCTCAGCTTCTGCTTGCAAATGAACCCAAAATATGTTTAATGCATATTAAGTTGTTATATTTTATTTATTTTCTATGTCCTCCTACACTTGTTAAAATAAATGACTTCAGTAGTGAAGCTTTTTTAGGCTTCCATGACTATTTCCTGTTACTTACTGATAGCAGTTGCTGCAAAAAGCTCTTTAATAGTATTTGAGCTTTTATAAATACATGCTACTTCTCACCCTGGAGCTGAAATAACTCACAGTGCTTATATAGGCTCTCTTAAATCTCCCAAATACTTTCCTGCCTGGCTCACTTGGAAGGCACAGCGGAAAAAGAAGTACGATCCTCGAAGGAAGAGAAAGTAGTGGGACTCTGAAATGCCTAATCAGGCTCTCAGATCAAAGGGTCCGTGCTGCACAGGTGGCCAATCAAAATGTCTCTCCTTCAAATTAACAATCCATTAATTGCCCCCAGGGCCAAGCATTTTTGGTCAGAAAATATGCCCCGTATCATCAGAAATTTAATCCCCCTCCACCGAGCTCCCGGGACTTCAAAGGTGGAGCCACTTAGCCGTGATATGGCCACATCCTTTGATCCACTGCTACAATTAGTCGGGAGAGCAAAACAAAAACATTCCTACAGTTTGTATGGAGCAGATGTGCAGCACACTGATGGCGACGTTCTTTTCCTCTTAACTTTGCAGCAAAAGGGAAAAGACAACAAGTTAATATATAGTTTGATATGTACTAAATAAAAAACATGCTGCCGAGGCTAACCTATAAATCCTTCTGTTTATATTTACACCGAGGTCAAGACTGAAAATCGAATATACCTTCACACACTCAGTCTTTTTTGCCTGTTCTTGCAGAGGAATGTCTTTGCCAAAACGGGGGCGTCTGTGTGGACATCAATGGAACCTGTGAATGCCCCACAGGCTACACAGGACCCTACTGTCAGCTCGGTGCGTATGAACTCTATAATCCTATCAGGTGTCTCACGAGCACTCTGCTGAATGGGTCACTGTAAGATCGCACACGTCTCCGACTGAGAGACGTTTTCCCCGAGTTTGTGTACCAGCTTCTCACAATTCCTCTCACTCAGAAGTAACTCAGACAGCGTGCAGTAGCAGCAGACCATGTCCTGATGGAAGTCCATGTTTGGAGTATGGAGGGACCTACCTGTGTTCGTGTTATACCGGAGTAGACCTTGACCCTATAGACTTTTACCCCTATGGTAAGAGACTGAGGCACTTTGGCAGCTCTGTCTGACAAGTATTAGTTTTTAGTTAAAGTAACTTGCTCACATTAGCACTTTCCACCACAGACAGTGTTCGAACATTTACAGATGATTGGTATTGTTACTGAAACTGCCATATTTCATTTCGGCAAAAAGGATAAATTATTGTTTTTAAAGCCTGAAACATGTATGTGTCCTTCAGTAAAACTCAGGGACTTTACTGTTACACAGTGCAATGGAACACAGTCAAGTCTTTTTATATGTTTTTCAGTACAGCCCCAGTCGGTCTGCGACTCCTCTCCCTGTCTAAATGGGGGGTACTGCTACGAACGAGACGGAGGCTACACCTGCGAGTGCAGATATGGATTCTGGGGGAACCACTGTGAAAAAGGTACAATCATCGATGAAAAGACAAAGCAGAGAAATTCTCTAAACATTTTGAAAACATCCTTCAGATTTGCACGTTATTATTCATACTGTAGCCCAACAGCAGCTCGTCATGCCCCAGGAAACATGCCATCACTTGTAAGGCTGCCTGAAATATGGTAATGCTCAAAGGCTTAAGATAATTTGTACTTGTGCATGAGTTATGGGCTATTTCCCTGAATTATTACTCGAGCTGCAATGAAGCAGAAGGGATGCGTTTTGATTGTGATTAAAAGCTAGAACACTCTCTTCTTCAATGATTCCTGGGTTTTTTTCTGTCTCTTTCCAGTTAGACTCAGTACCTGTGCCTCTAATCCCTGCCGCAATGGGGGCTCATGTAAGGAAGAGGCGGGAAGTTACAGATGTGTGTGTCCATACAGATTCACTGGAAAACACTGCGAAGTGGGTGAGTGCCACCCTGATGTTAGATTCCAAACATTCTGTGTGCACCATACAGACTTTTATCGGAGGTCTGTTTTTTTTTTCTTTAAAAGTTCCAAATCACTGAGCTGTAACGGTATTTAAAAATGATTTTGTAAACAAGAAAATGTTTTGCATCGTGATCATTTCCTGCATAACATAGTTTTACTATTTTCAGTACTTACTTGGTTGTGCAGTAAGTTTGCCAGCAATGGTTTTCTTTTGTACAGTTATGATTTATAAATTCTGACATTGTGTCGACGTAGAGGCATAAAACAAAGTGGATAAAAGAATGATAAAAGGGATTATGCCTAAGTAAAGTACAGAAAGTTTTTTTCTGAAAAAAGGTTTATTGTTTGTATGTTTGTGTGCCTGTATGTTGCCAAATTATCTAATGAATCAGTGGATAAATCATAATCTGAATTTAATCAGGGGTGTCATCCCAATTAAAGCCTACTAACATAAAAAAACACAAATTGCAACAACTTACTCAATTTTACAGCTAGTGTCCTAAACACTGAAGGAGCAGTAGCTGAGACTGACCCCTAACATTTGCTCTGGGTGCTGAATGATTGTGCAAGATCTTTGTTTGAAATGTTGCAAATAACTGTATGGAGTCAAATCTGTCTTTTAGCAAAATATTTCATGGACGGATTTTATCGAAACGCTCAGGAAACCACTGGGTTTACATCCACAACTGAATTCAAAATGGCCACCACAGCCTATTGACCTTAGAAAAAACACTAAATGGCTTTTCTTTGCCAAGTTTGCTGACATTGCACTTAAATTTGATGTGGCGTAAACTCTGTATGGTTAAAACATCTGGCATAAAAGCCTGCAGGCAGTTTGCATCCTTCAAGTAATTCTGTTCTTTATTGTAAAAGCTTGTCTTATTATTCATCAAGGAGAACATTTACCTTTGAAAGCTTTTATTAATAAAGAGAAGTAGACAGGAAGTAAAATGTTATTTGCCCTTTAAAAACACATATAATCAAATATAATACAAGTACGTCAAAATAAATTTCTTTCTTGTATGTTTTGTTTTTTTCTTTCAGGGAAACCAGACCCTTGCTCCTCCGGTCCTTGTTTAAATGGCGGGACATGTTTTCACTACTTGGGAAAATATAAATGTGAATGCACAGAGACGTACAGCGGCAGGCACTGTCAGATAAGCAGGAGCTCAGTACAAACCTCTGCAGGTAAGCAGACCGTATGTCACCGCTCAGCAATGTCTTGACCTCGGACTCATGTTGACATTTGCACAGTGTTGCTTCTGACAGATTAGAAGAACCAGGGAATATCCTGAGCTAAGTGCACAGACACTGGTTTTCCACCTAAAGATAATCTTAGCAGTGTTGCTGCACTGGAGGTCCCAAGTATACTGATATAGATACATCAGCTATATAAAGTCAGACCTGATTAGAGCTGGTGATTCATGTCTACACATTCTAATAGCATGCTGGAGGTATTTTTAGCCGAGCAAACACAGGGAGTCTCGATGGAAATCACCTCAGTTGCCTTTGGTGTGAAGAGCTCTTTTAAGCGCCTGCTGTTTTGGTGCTGCTGTTACCATGCAGCCGTGCTGGCACTATCAGCGTGTTTGTGTTCTTTTCAGAGCTGGGCTGCGGGCCGCCCCCTCACGTCAAGCACGCCGAGGTCCAGTTTTCCTCAGCAACACCGGGCTCCGTTGCCGTGTACGTTTGTCACACGGGCTTCACGTCCGTGCCCAGAGCCACTCAGAGCATCTGTGGCGTTCAGGGAGACTGGAGCCAGCCACCCGTTTGCGAGGGTCTGTAGCAACCATGCAGCCCCCCATAAAAAAAAATACTAAAAGAAAATTATTAATACTCATTTGTTTTTTGGACAGAGATCAACAAATGTCTGTCACAGCCTTGTCTTAATGGTGGCTCCTGTCAAAATAAGATTGGATCCTTTCAGTGTGTGTGCAAGGAGGGCTTCAGTGGAAATCGCTGTCAGAAAGGTACTTTTAAGCAAACCCTGAAAAAGAATCGTTTAGACTTTTTGGAGTGGGGTTCTGTGGAGTTTCAATCTGCAGTCACTTACCCACAATAGACAGCAGTCATAAAGAAAATCACTGAGTAAAAGTAACAGCACATCTGAGCAGGGCCACTTCCATGGAGCGCTTCTCCCACCTTCAAACAACTCCTGCCTTCAACATTTCTGAGTTGTTCTGTCCCAATTAGTGGTGAGTTGAGTTAAGGACATAAATGCAGGTATGATTAAGGCAAAGCAAATGGAGTGTGAGATAACGCAGTTGTATTGGCAGAGACCGGGGCACAGGGGAGTCTAGAGACGGTGGAAGTAACAAAAAAAATCTTTATTTTAAATAAAAATGCTGATGTGGCAGCTACAAACGAAAAGTCACTCATAAGAGGAAAAAACTACAAAATACCAAAAACTAGGAAAAGGCGTGAGAACGAGGGACAAGAGAAAAACAAGGGACAAGCTAGAGAAAAAACTGGCTGGGGCCCACGCCACGCAGCACAGCATACATGAGACCAGAGTATATAAGGTGAGGTAATTAGGAGACAACGAGACACAGCTGGGGAGACACAATGAGGGACAGGTGAGCAGAGAATCAGGAGGAAAACAGAGAGGAGAGAAACACAGGGAGACAAAAACCACAAAACCTGACACAGAGACTGAGAAAAACTAGTTGTACTGTGAGCGTTAAATGTTAAATGCTGATTAATAATTGGAGCGAGGTTGTGTGTGAGGAGCTGAAAATAAAGATTATTAAGGACATCTAGATGTAAGAAAAATGAGCAAACCAAATCTAAGGTACAATAAAACCCAACAACACAGAAAGGTTCAAACAAAACTAAAACAAAGACCCTAAATTCTGCTGATTTATAAAGCTTAGTTACACTGAAGACTGTGTTGGTCTGAGGTTTGTTTTAATGTTTCTCTGTGAAATTCTTATTGGAAAACAGAATGTTAGACAGAACTGAGAAGTGTAACTACTGTAGGAAAAGTAAAGACATAAAAAAAACCTAAAAGGAAATGCTTTATTCTTTGTCTAGAGTGAAAATTATGTAATAATAAAGTTTGTACACTTGGTACATTTATTGTTTTCCATTTTAAATTTGTGTTTTGAAATGAAAACATTGCTGTAATGTGCTACAGACCAACTCAGTCTTTTATATAAATGCATTAATTTATTATTACCTTTTATTTAACCAGGCAAAACCCCACTGACATCACAAATTTATTTTGCAAGGGAGGCATGTGTTTGGTCTGTGGGAGGAAGCAGGAGTACCCGGAGAAAACCCACACAAACAACAAGGAGAACATGCAAACTCCACACAGAAAGACCCCCGTCTGAACTGGGAATCGAAACCAGGACCTTCCTGCTGTGAGGCATCAGTGCACTGAGCCAAAACAATAAATAAAACCACATAAATGTACACTAATTATCTCATGTAAAGCTGGCAGAAGTGTAAAGAATTAAAAAATAGCATTTGCATAAAAGCAATAAATTGTTTTAGGTTGGCAGAGATCAATGATTAAACTGGCCCGGCTCTGCTGTTAGCCCGACTGTCCTGTCAGAACTTTTCTGAGGTCCTACAAACCGCTACCTACAGCTAGTACAATACTGACGACAGAATCTCCACAGAAAACCACTTTCAAAATCCATTCTGTGCCTCTAATTAAAAGAATGCTGAAAATGAACCTGCAGACACGTGTGTCTTGTGTGTCGTCCCTCTTCAGACTCAAACGAATGTCTGTCGGAGCCATGCATGAACGAGGGAACGTGTGAGGACCAGCCCGGCTCCTACTTGTGTCACTGTCCCCAAGGCTTCAAAGGGCAGAACTGTGAAATAGGTGCAATTAATTTTTTTTCAGCGCCTCATATAACATTCACACATTTTAACCCCTAATCTGTGAAGAACAACCCATCCTATCGACGTGTGAATATATGTGTGCAGAGCAGGACGGTTGTGACTCCAGTCCATGTCTGAACGGAGGTGTGTGTCGAGGCTACAGACAGTATTTTATGTGCTTGTGCAAAGACGGGTTCTTTGGGGAGCAGTGCCAGATGTGTAAGTTAATTTACAAGTCAGTTTTTTGTTTATAGTCCGTTCACATGATTTTAGAACTTGTTTATAGCCTAATCATTTTTTGAAATTACTAAAGAGTATACAGTTAAATTTAAAACACACAGAGTTGTAAAAATACTGTCATTTAAAATCCTCTCCTCCACTGCTCGACTCTTCTTAACAAAAGGTCTACAACAAATGTTCAATCTGAGAAATAATTGGAAAAAACATAAATACCAAAACATGAAAAATATCTTTCATTGTCATACTGCTAGTATTTAGGAGATGAGATTGAACGCCATAGATAAATGTTTTCTAAACATCGAATCGCTCTGACTCCTTCTGCAGCAAAGGCACAGAGTGAGAGAGTTTTGAGCTTCAAAATAAGAAAATAAAGCTTTTGGGGAAAATACAGCTCATTCATTCCTATATTAAAATAAAATGAAATGAATTTAACTGGATAGGCTCCGTATGTGATAAATGTAAAACAGAAAATAATTTGGGTTCATTACTGTCTTCAGTAAAATAGTCAAATTTTGTAACAATCACTGTTTTCTTTTTTAGTTTGTTCATTCTTTATATTGTCTTATTTTTATCTTATCTGGGATTAAACAAGCATCAGACGTTCAAAGACCAGGCAGATTTTATTTTAATACAGAACACTCACTCCATTCAGTATCAATACAACAGACTGGGGGCTCACACTAGCTTAATAACTTGCAGGATAATGTAACATGAACTATATTGTGGCCACTGTTTGTCTTTGTCCCCCCCAAGTGGAGGACCCATGTGTCCTGAAGCCTTGTGGGAACCGTGGCCGCTGCTGGAGTGACAGGAGAGGAAACTACAACTGCGTCTGCAAAGTAGGTCTCACAGGCAAAGACTGCGACAAAGGTCAGTAACCGTCAGACCAGACTCAATTATTTCAAAGATAACTCTATGAAAATTAGAAACAGAAGGTTTCCACTGTTCCCAGATCTGCTGCCTCCGTCTGGTCTCCATGTGCTGCGGGTGGAGGAGCGCGAAGTGGAGCTGCGCTGGGATCAGCCGAAGACGTCACAGAGCGTGATCAGCATGTTCGCCGTGTCCTACGCTCCTCTGGGCCAAACCACACTCAAAACAGACTACCTGGACAAGCAGCGGTCCACCCACGTTTTACAAGACCTGGAGCCCGGTGTGCTGTACAACATCTCCACCGTCTCCATCAAACTCAAAACCAACAGCAACGACACAAGCCAACCCGCCACCGCACTGATTCGCACCAGTGAGCCCATTTGTTAGCTTCCCTGCTGTCTGTCTTGTCAAAATTACTGTTGTTGGAAAGTGTGTGCAACCACGAGCTTTGACCCTCGTGAAAATGTAGTAAGTGTGTGTTTCTGTGCCAGGACCTCAGCGAGTGGAACAACTGCAGGTGGTTAATGTGTCGTCCTCTCAGGTTTGGCTGAGCTGGCTGGTCCAGGCTGCTCATCATGCAGCAGTCAGCAGGGTGCACGTGTCTTTAGTGCCGTCAGACGGGAGTAAGACTCAGACTGCTGCGCTCAACACAAGTACCACAGAGCACACCTTCAGGTCAGCTTTTCAACATTTCCAAACACATTAACCCCCGAAATTCACAAAACACCCTCAGTTTCCTTTGTGCCCACTGAATGGTGCTGTTGGACAATAAACAGTGGAGAGGTAGTACACAGTTTACCCAGCAGAGGTCACTATTTTATCACAGTGTTTACCAGCAATAAAGAAACATAATGACTAATTGTTTACTTTTTTTGTTTCAAAGCTCCTTGCAGGCTGCTCAGATGTACACAGTGCATGTTCTGACTCAAAGTGGGATCAGACCAGATGAGTTTCCCTCCACCAGCCACTCAGCAGGACCTCTGCCATTCTGGACAAGTAGGTCACAGTAATTTGAAAATGGTAGTTTTTCTTTTTACTGAAAAAAAGAAATATTATGTAAGCAACCTATCCATTAGCTTAATTTTAATTTTCATGTAAATTAAGATGCATGGTAATATTCAAGCAACGCAGTAGTAGATAAACGCCAGTTCAGCAAACATCTGACCATATGTTTGTGTCCTTAGGGCCTCTCCCCCCACACAACCTCTCTCTGTCACACGTGACCTCTAACTCAGCTTTGATCACCTGGAGCCGCCACCCAAGAAACATCCCAGATGGCTTTGCGATCAACGTGACCCGAGGGCTGAACACCAGGAGTCGCTTCCTGCCCAGCGGGAAATTAGGATCCTACACACTCCGTGAGCTGACGCCGGGGCAGCAGTACTACGTGGCTCTCACTTCTGTTAAGAACGTAGAGCAGGAACAGATTCACAGTGCGCCGCAGCACTTAGTGTTCACTACCTGTGAGTGTCAGATGTGAGAATTTAAAAAAAACACTGCCTCACAGAGTTTCACTCACAAATCTGATTGACTAAAAAAAAATCATCATAATTAGGTTAGATTTAATTTTTTTCTGTATTACTTTCTATCTCACTCAGTGCCAATGCAGGTGAAACCAGGGAGGAAAGAGAGGCCCACAGTGACAGGACAGGGGACTCGAGCCTCTCAGCCTCAAGACCTGGGAGGAACAACTGAAACGGGAAAGTCAGACGACTCATTCAGGTACAAGCAGGAATCAGATGTTTTTTTATCTGCCTTAAAACAATTTCAGTTGAAGTTAAGCTGTCAACGTTTGTCTCTCTGTGCTGCAGATACACTGAGCTTGTCGACAGTAGGGGGAAGATAGCAACAAAGTTCATGTATTTGCCTCGAAAAACTATTCGACATCGTACAAGTAAGTTCAATATCCTTATAAAAGAGAATTGCCCGAAAACAGTTTGAAATAAACCTGTTTTAATGTACCTACAGTCATGAGGGAAAAGTCCACCATCTGTCAGTTCAAGGGGTTTATGTATCAGGATATAATAAAAATGATCAGGCCTTTACCTGGTTATATTATTCAAACCTAACCTCAAGTAAACAAAATTTCCACTAAAACAAAGCTAAAGCAAATGAAATCCAGCCTGCTGTTTCCAAAGGATTTAAGAAGGAAAAAACAGTCAGGTGCTGCTGGTCAAATACGTATATTAATTAAATCCTAGTCATCAGTATGATCGCCTACATAAAAGCAGAAGGTTTGGCAGTTTGTTGCTCTGGAGCAAAAGGGATTGTGTTCACACAAGACCTCAGGGAAGCAATTGCTGCTTCCCATAAATCTGGAAAGGGTTAAAGAATGTGTGTAAACAATTTAGAGTTCATCATAAGACATGATATTCTCAAGTGAAAATGTTTAAGACAACTGCCAGTCTTTCCCAGCAAATTTACTCCAAGATCAGACCGTGCAGTGCTCAAAAGAACTAAGAAAAAAAATGCAACCTCTCCATCTCAGACTCTCCAGGCCTCTGTTAGCAAGTTAAAGGTTAAAAAAGACTGGTGCAGATTATCTGTAATTCAGGACATAACACAAAACAAAACAGCTGGACTTCCATTCTGTGCCTGCAGACGTTTTGCTTCTTATCTGGGAGGCTTCATCAATTCAGAAAATGTCTGGAGTGTGTGGGGTTCTGAGCGTTATATACTGCATCAGGCCTCTTTATGGACTTAAATTCACATGCAGATTAAAATAAAGGCTGGTTTATACTTCAACAAGACGTGAAACAGCGAATCAATGATTATGTCTTTTTCATATTGCTTAGTGTCTGGACAGAATATCAGTGGTCTTCTCATGAAAAATGACACTTTTTACAGAATGATTTTCTTCTCAAAGCTCTTTTTGTCGACATGTTTAAACTGAAGAACTGTTTTACAGATGCTATCATGTTCTTTGGAGAATTAGCTTCCCCTTCAAAAGCATTCAGTCTGTTTAAATACGTTTGGCCAACATTGTCATAATATTGTTTATTGTTGAGGAATGTACAGCATCTAAATTATTTTAGTCACAGTGCAGTTACTTATTTTGTCTTCCCACAGTGACACATAACAGGAAATATTTTGCCTTGCAGAACCCGATCCACCTATCGTATTGGAAAAGCTGGAGGAAACGACAAACAAAATCAGCCTTGCACTTGAGGTGGAAGAAAAAGTTTTGAGAACACAGCCTGGTAGGTGTTTACTGTTTTGTTTTTCTTTGTTTCAATCCAGCTGTGTAATTATGTTCAGCCAATACGACTCTGGCAGCCGTGAGATTCATGTTCCGACGTGTGCGAGTCTAGCCCGAGGCCGTCGGCACGCTCGGTGTTTGAATAGTGAGCCTGAAAGGTGAAACTCCAGCTCATTCTGTGGCTTGTTATGCCCTTTTTAGAGTTGCCTCAGGACTGCCGCAGTCGCTCCTGCCAGAACGGGGGAACGTGTGTGAGTGAAGGTGACTCTTTCATCTGCAGCTGCGCAGTGAGGTTTAAAGGCAGACACTGTGAACTGAGTAAGTTATTTTTTTCCTTCCCTGTTGTGTTTGTAGAGTGAAAGCAGAGGACATTGTTGCTTCTTGTTTTATTAGTTATATCACATCAAACAGGTGTTAGGGGTTTTTATCACCCACCACTGAAACTGAAAGGGTTTTTGGGTTTTGGGACTGTTTCTGGTAGGGGTGTCCCATTACAAATTTTTCTCAAACAGAGCACAAGTACTTCAGTTTGGGTACTCGCTGAAACATAGTACCAATACTGAATACTTACCGAATTTCAACTTAAACATTACACAATGATTATAAAAACACATTTTTTTAGATTAGAATCTGGTACACACCTGATGTTTGTTAAAGGTAAAATATTGTTAAAATATGAACATTTTGGTCCTTTAAACTTCAGATGTAGGTGGACAAGGGAGCCCTGGAGAGCTGCTCACCACAGCGCTCCTCTTGGGTTTGGGGGTTCTGTCCTTAGGATGGACCAGCCTCTGCCAGAGGGTCCTGTTAGGTTTAAAATGGGATTTTGTATTTTTTTTTTAAATCCTCCTGAGACCCCAGCAACATATGGGATGACAATGTTTTTGTGTTTGCTCTTCTCTCTGTTCTGATCTGGGACACTCTTTTGAGGACGAAAATGTTAATATTTAGGACAGAGAAGACAAATGGAGGAAGACATTTACATCAAACGAGTTTTGTTTAACATATTTTTGGATTGATCATGACCTGGATAACTGAGAATCTTCACCTGCATATTTTCCTTCCCGCTTCCTAAAATCCAGACCTGTGAGTGCTCGTCTAAAATCGTGTTAAAGGAGACTCCCCTTAAATCCCGTTCTTCCCCCAAACATCCAGTGTCAGATTGTTTAAACATTCCTGTCTCAGAGCCATCCATCAGCCAGACAGGAAGGCCAGTTCCATCCCACAAAACTCTCCAAAGTCTCCAGCAAATGTTTTCATTCTGGGCCGTGTTGTGTTTTTGCTGTTTTCAGTGTGCCAGCTAACACCTCGTCCATGTACCCGCGTCTACTCTGAAACTAAAACTGTACCGGTGTGGGAGGGTGGAGTGTGCCGCTACCTGTGAGTCCACCACGCCTTCCTAGCACACCGAACTCTGATCAGTGTAATATCTGGTGGATCAAATACGATTATTACTATTTTTTTGGTTTTGCAGGTACAAAAGGATATATAAAATCCAGCAGGATGTGTGTTACCGCGAGACTTGTGAACCAGTGCTACCCAAGAAAAGTCAAAGTAAGCTCAACAATCGCTCTGCAACGCTGATGTAGTTATTTTCAGCAGATAAACGTTAACGCAGTTGTGTGGACTTTCCAAACAGCCAGAAGAAGATCCAGACAACAATAAAGGTTAGTTTTCTTGAAGAAATGTAAGACAAATATAGTTTTTGTTTGTTTTATCAACCCTACATATTCTCCTTTACTGTAAAATAACCACAAGATTTGAAAGAATTTACCCATAAAGAGCTTTTTCTTTTATCCCTTCTTCTAGAGTGCCTGGATGCTGTTGTAAAGACTTTGGGTACAGTTGTGTAAAAACCTTCTAGCTTCAGTTTTGGGTGTATATAATCTACTTGAAGACAATGATGGTTTTGTGCTGAGAAACCCCGTCACGACCCACTGTATTAGAAACAATCTTTCATCTGAAGACGTCCGCACCTATGTGCCTAATCCTCCAACTTTTAATGTGCCTTATGAAGGAAATCAAAGCAGAAATGACCCACATCAGTTAGAATGTTTGCTGGCTGATGTTTCACGCAGCAGATCTGAGGAGCAAATATGGAAAAGCAGCGTAAAAGACGCAGTGTACCTCATTTCCACGTCCATGCTGACCCATTACAGGAGGCTTTTATTTGTGGTTCTGCTGCAGATTTGTCCCTCAGGGAAATCACAATAAAGTGCTCAGAGGCCAGATTTTTTTCCCAGTTTGAAAATATACAGCAGCTTCAGAAAGATTTCAGACTTCCTTCACTTTTTGTACTTTTGTTATAGTTACATAATTGTTTCTTTATTCTCATGAATCTACGCTCAGAATCCCATAAATGACGAAGTAATTACTGCATTAAACACAAGTAAATATGCTAAAAACACTGAAATATCACATTTCTATACTTATTCAGACCCATTGGTACTGGAAACACCTTTGGCAGAAGTTTCAGCCTTGAGTATTTTTGGGTTTGATGCACCAAACTTTGTACACCTGGATTGAGAATCTTTGCAAATCTTTTCAGACTCAGTCTGGTCGGATGAGAATGTTTTCAGGTCTGTTCAGTGGTATTTGATAAGGAACCATCAGAACACTGGATGCTCCACTGTAGGACAATCAGAGTTGTCTCTAAATCAGTGGTGCTGGGTTTCCTACCAAACTGAGGCCAAACTGTTTACTATTGGTTTAATCAGACCACAGAACCTTGTTCTTCTCAGTTTGAGACCTTCAAGCAGCTTTCAAGAGTTTTTCCACCGAAGAGAGCCTTCTGTTTTAAAGCCCAGACAGATGGAGGTCTGCAGTTCTGCTTGTCCTTCTGAAATTTAGTCCCGGTCTCCACATAGAATCTCAGAAGTCCAGTCAGAGCAACCAGCAGGTCTTTGGTCACTGTTACCAAGGCCTCTCTGTCTCAGATGATCAGTGAGCAGCTCCTAGAGGAGTCCTGGTTTTGTTGAACTTTTTTCATTTGATAATCATGGAGGTCCATGTGCTTTGGGGAGTCTTCAGAGCAACAGAAATGGATTTGCAGCCTAAATCAAATCTGTGCCTAGCAATGATCTTGTCTCTGCATTCCTTCCTGGTTTGGTTTTTGCTCTGATTTCCAGATTGGAGACCCTCTATAGAGAGATGTATGTCTATATCTTGGTCAAATAAAATTAATTGCCACAGGTAGAATCCAACCAAGGTGTAGAAACATCTCAACAGAAATCAAGAAAAATCAAAGGCACCTGAGCTACATTTTAGGTATTTCTGCAAAACGTCTGTACACTTATGGAAATAATGGTTCAGCTTTTTCTGGTAATGGTTTTACAAAAACATATATAATTCTGTTTTCACAATCCTCACTGTGTGCACTTCATCAAAAATGGTTCAATGAATGAAGCATCAGGCTGTAACATAATAAAGCTGCAAAAAGTGAAGTGAGGGAAAATGTGCTTATGCTTCACCACATCCCATAAATCAATCTCCTCTGACAAAGGTGCACAGTTTTCTATGTAAGATATCTTACTTCGTGTCTTAGCAGGCACTACTCTGTAAATAGTGTTTATAGGTCGTTTTGTAGGTGAATATTTTAATAATAAAATTCATCAAATGTTTTAATTTTCATGTATCTTTGTATGATTTCTTCTTTCATCTTTTCTTTACATTGAATTGTTTGTTGTTATTGATTTAAAGGTCATGTTTGTGTGAATGTACAAACTTTCACAACTCAAGTAGGCAAATACATGTACAAAATGTACACTTTGTGTTACAGCTGCATGTGATTAGTTTACAAAACAATTGCTGAATAAATAAAGGCCACAAAAAATACAACAAAACCTTCAAAATAAAGACCCTTGACATGAAAACTAGTTGTTTTCCCAACTGTATTGTGCTGCTGTGTAGTTAAAAATAAGTTCCTGCTGAGTTTTTTGAAGTTTATTTTATAAATCTCAATCAACGAAATCCCATCAACCCTGAATGAATGACAAGATGGAGGTTTAACCAGAAGACAGCATCAAACAAGTGGAGTAGTAGCCTCACTTTCACAGCCTATAATGTTAGTAAGTAAGTAAATTTTATTTATATAGCACCTTTCACAGATATGACATCACAAAGTGCTTTACAAAAGGATCCAGTTAATCAGTTTAATCTGTATGTG
Source organism: Millerichthys robustus (assembly GCA_034783495.1). Lineage (NCBI taxonomy): Eukaryota > Metazoa > Chordata > Actinopteri > Cyprinodontiformes > Rivulidae > Millerichthys > Millerichthys robustus. The sequence goes on from JAVKLF010000083.1 coordinate 17,935,205, forward strand.
ATGTAATGCACTCAAAAATGAAAGCAGGTGCCATATAAAAAAGTATAAAGTATAAAAAAGTATTTAAAAAACCTTTATAATACACCATGCATCAACGCACAAAGGTTAATATAATTATTTGGGAAATATGAAAAGTATTACAATAATGTATGGTGTTTATAGAGTGCCAAATATTACAAACCGTAAAAGATGGAAAAATCTGAAGTTATTGGCAACAACTGCTTTTGTTAAAAAAAGGTTTTTTTTTTTTCCTGTGATAACTTTTTCTCCATTTAGATCACAGACTATAGACTGAAAAAAGAGCAAATGTTCAATATCTGTCAGACACATTTTCCAGTCTGTGATAGAGTCCACGCTTGTAAATCTATTTGTTTATGTGGCTTCAGTCCATCAGACTTGCTTAAATTAATGTAGGAATTTGGAAAACCTAGAGCAAAATTCCTATATCGTCCCTATTTTCTTATATTTTGTGAAGAAAATACATAAATTAGACCTCGTGATTTGTACACATCGTTAGTTTGTGATATGCCTCTGAAAAACTTGTAAAACGCAAATATTTGGAACAGCAACAGAAGTAACAAAAAATATTTCCGACTGCACCTGAAAGCAGCATTCCACTTTTTCGTTTCCTCCCTCTCTCCGTGTCCCAGGCGAAAACTGAGGAAAAGCAACTGGAGGACAGCCTGATGCGTTAGCTCTTTCTGTAGCGTTTACGGACACTGCTTTTTTTAGTCGTTTCGTCACGTTTCCAGTTCGCACAAATAAATGTGCCTCAACGTGTCGACATCCAATGCGGTTTTCATTTGGTTGGAAAACGTAAATTTTCTGAATGTTCAGACGGTGAACGGCGGTCTGACCGCGGAAGGTTAGCACAACTGAACTCAATTTAGCCCGCTCTGGCTAACTTAGCCGATTTAAGCTAATACGAAAAAGGCACACACAAAAAACGACTTGTGTGGCACGCAGACCGGTGGCTCAGGTAAAAGTGACACTGCGGCGGAAAATGTAACTCGTAATGTTTCCTCCCGGGTTTCACTTCAGGGACGGATGAGAAAGAGATTGTCGACTGTCGAACCGCGAGCACAACCGCACGGCGAGCCGGACGGGCGCTGCTATGTTGGTGTTGACTCACAGCTCCGGCAGCCTGTGGGAGTCCCCAGGCTGGCCACACTCGCTGCTTTGGAGACTCGGGGGCTTCTTCGTCCTCCTGCTGCTGGAAGGCACCGGCTGCCTCGCCAGCTCCTCAGCCAACAACAACCAGCCCAGTGTCAACATCTACATGAGTGTGGAGGAGGTGAAGAAGCTTTTAGGTGAGGAGAAGGCCTCTCCAAATGTGTATAACTCATATCACCCTCTTTCTATATACTTTTACATTTAATATTCTGTGGAGGCTTCAAAAAGTTAATCTCACCCTTATATGAGCTGAACTGAAGGTAATTTCTTTAATCTGCAAATCTCGTACATTGCACTACAGGATACACAAGCCTGGTAAAACTGGTTGTCACTTTTCCACAATAATAATGAAAAACATCTAATGTGACTTTTTAACTACATCCAGTTTTGTGTCATCAGTCCCCAAAGACTTTGAGACCTATTAACATGTATTTTGGTGAACTGTTGTCTGCCTTTTATTTATCACGAGTGGAGCCTATCTGGGTCTTATTTTATGGAGCCAATTATAAGATAAATGCTACAAGTGGTGTGATCAGAACGTGGTCATGTTGAATTGGTTTGATGGTTTGCTTGTTTTATTTTCTGTCATGCATCTAACACAGGCAGGGGTGGGCAATCATAGTTCTGTAGATCCACTGTTTTGCATGTTTCAGAGGTTTTTCTACTCTGTTTTGAATGAATGGATGATTAACAAGCTTCTGGAGAACTTGAAGAGGTAATTCACTGAATCAGGTGTGTTGGAGCAGAGTAAACCTGCAGGATAGTGGCCCTCGAGGACAAGGATTGGACACCCCTAGTCTAACGTATCTACATCCGTATCTGCCTGATCAACCTGGGGATGCATTTGCTCTTGTGTCCACATCCTGGGAGATTTGCTACAGCCCTATGAGCCTTTTTTTAAAATACTGACAATTGTGTTCTAGTGGTGTAAATCACCAGCTTCATTACAATACTGTGTATCGATTTATTTGGATATTGATTCAATGTTTCTCAATATCACAAAGTGTCATGATATGATTTTGATTCAATTCACAAGTCTGCGATTGAAATGTGTTCGATATCATGTCTGATTGCTTTAGTTGGGAGGATAACAATATGGATAGATGTTTTCGTTTTGTCTTGATATAATGAAATCATTGGACCAGACATCTGCCAATCATTTCGTACCATTAAAAAAAGACTGTTTGCTACCAGTTCTGTTGTAAATTTCACAAAATGTGACAGAATATTTTATTTTGTGTTGATTAGGTATTTCAACATTTTTATTGTAAACACCAGGGAGGGTTTATCCCTACTAGCCCACTTATACCAGCCGTCCCTGGTTATAAGCCTATTTTTATTCATCATTTTATTCATTTCATTTTACAAAAAGCAAATCAAGCAGATTGAGAAATGAATGCTCAGTTGCTAATTTTACCCCAAAGTTTACCAGGCAATACTTGGAGAAATGCTCAAACTTAGCAGTTATCAATGTTTTTAAGGACTGTTAGTTTCCCTGTGGACTGGTTATAAGAAACTGAGTCTGATTTTGCACCACCAGAGTATGACTGAATGCACAGCCCTTGGAACTGTGTGTGATGTGGTTCTTTATCAAACTTTGCATTAAAAAGTTGAAATAAAAGGGTTACAAACCGTCTGAAGGAGGATTTAAAGAGCCGAGAACTACAGGACAGATTAGTTTGCTTTGTGCTGCAAATGTTCAAATGAAAGCCCCTTGAAGCATAAAACTGAGACAGTTCAGCAGCTTTTACTTTAGCAACACGTATAGTTTTAATTGTTAGTGTTTCAGTTTACACAGTCAATCTCAGCATATGTTTGTTTATGTTTCTGTATGAGCCAATCCCATCCATTTAAGTCTCTCAAGATTCCTTAATGAGCTTCCCAAAACTCCCCAAAGTTTAAAAAAAAAATGTAAATAAATCTATTTTGGTGTCCCTGGGGAGGAAAATGTCTCATTTTCAAAAATTGCCATAATATAAACAAATTGAAAATAAAAAAATAAACCTTGAATTATTCAGGTTTGTAAAACTAAAGGCTCTTATAGAGCTACAGTAATAAAAAGAGTTATTTAAAGTTGATTTCTTGTCACCCAGAGAGGTCCACAAGATCACCTAATTCATGATGAATAAAAGTAGTAATAAACTGTTTCAACTGTTTTCAGCAGTTATGTAAAGTGGTGTGTCCCCCCCTATGCTCCCAGTTGTGGTGAAAATGTCAAAGTGCTGTGAACAAAAAAAACCAAAACACCTGCAAACTTTATTAAACATTGGCTCTATTCCATCGCAACGAGAGAAACCGTTAAACCCGTACTGTAGGCAATCACTTCAGGTTGTTGATGCTAAATGTGGTTTTTGTAATGTTTTAATTTTTGACAACTTCGTGTGTGGAGCTAAAGCTACATGTAGGCAGAAACTTCCATGCTGAAGTGGCAACTAATGGGTCTAAACTTGTTGCAGAGAGAGGAAACTTTCACTGGCTGTATGATTTGACAGCCAGCTGGGGAGGATTTAAAGATTCACACAGAGATTCACAAAGTTTGCTGCTATAAACTGGGTGGTATAAAGCAAGTACAGTTTTATTTTATCTAAATAAAAAGCCTTTATTTGAGACATATTCACAATCATGTGTTAACAAAAAAGAAATGTTAGATTCCTTTTAAAAAATTACGTTTTCTCCTTTTTATTCCCATCTCTGACTTTAGTTTCAAATGTTTCTTCCAGTTATGCAGTCATGTGTTTAACTTAATCAGCATTTTGCTGGAACAAATCTATTTAAAAAAAAATAACCTAACAACGACAGAATTATTGTGTTATAAAATAGCCCATTTGATGGCATCTCAAAACCTTGTTGCTATTTAATTTTTCAGGACATAATCAAGTCTTTGTTTTGTAAATAATTAGCTGGATTTTTTGGGGGGGTACCGTTACTGTTCTCTGTACCTTTAGACCAGTGGTTTTCAAATTTATTAGCTTCCGACCCACAAAATAACTTTCAGAAACTCGTGACACAACCTCATGGTCGCCTTTATTTTATCACCTGACGTGATCATTTGAACTGCTGCCACACAATTTGAAATGGAAGGAGTATTTCAGAGCTAATTTCACAAAGAGTTTTATTGAAATATTTTTGAGAGACGATTTTCAACTCGAGAAATGTTGTGATGTTTTTGTCTCGCCCTTGAGTTCTTGGTGGTGTAATTTTATTTATTTATTTCCTTTATTTAACCAGGAAAGTCCCATTGAGATTAAAAACCTCTTTTTCAAGGGAGTCCTGGCCAAGAGGCAGCAAAAATTTTACATTTACATAAAATTACACAATTAAAAGACAATACAAACAATCACTATTAAAAACATTCACAATTCAAGGAAGTCATCTCTAATGCCCTCAATCTGGATTTAAAGGTGCTCATTGGGATCAGTCCAGTTAACTTCCAGTCGTAATGAGATCTTGTAGTGATTTTTAAAGGTTTACTGTGAAGGTATATTTGTTACTAAAGCTTAAGAGTTGAGGAAAGAAAGTTTGTCTAGTATTGCTGCAGTCCTCCAGCTGCTTGTTGTGAATTGTTTCAGTTTGATAACTTTACCAAACAGCCTGAGGGCTTGAGAAGGAAGACTTCATGCCTGAACTGAATCAGGCTTTTGTACACACAGTGTGCTAGTTTGTGGTTGATAGCAGCATCCCTGATTGCTTTTACATATGGATTAACAGGTACAGAATCGTCATTTGTAAAATCCACATACATTCCTGGTCTCGGCTCCCCACGTCGTCTAGATCTCAGGACCCTCGCAGAATTTACCAAACAAAATGGAATCCAGTACAAAACTCACAGAATTTGCTTATTTGGGAACACGATCGGCTTAACGCGTAAGAATACGAGATGATCACTTCCTGTCAGACTTTCACCAGAAACCAGGAGAAGCAGCGAGCTGAGCGAGCCTGCAGACCTCCTTAGCATTCAGCTACATCATCATAGAAAAGAAGCATGAGTTTATCTAAGATTTTGTTGCTGTGGGAGGAATCCGATGTTCCTTCAGAAAAAATGAAATTTTTGAATTCTGTGACTTCGTTTGTTTAATTATTTTTCAGTCACTTTATAATTCCACACTTTTTAGGTTAATAAATTTGGTTAGATTGAAAATGTGAAATTCAGGGGGAAAAATTTAAAATGCGGAAAAAGAAAACTGAATTTGGGGGAAAATTTAATTGTTTTTATATGGCCCTATGTATTTAGCATTTTTAGCAAAATTGGAATAATCAGCAAAAGAAACACTACATAATTTAATATTTTTAACCTATTTGCACATTGCTCAGATTAAATTCACAGCAGGGTTTTTAAAGAAGACATTTAAAGCAACACTGTTGATGTTCTTTACCTTTTAACAAATAACGTTACCACCTAACCCTACCACGTATTTGTGTTTATCATTTGGTCTTTAACACTTAACACTTATTTTCAGAAAGACACATTTAAAGCTTTAAACATGCAAAAAAAAGTCTTTTTTTTCTCCATGTTCTGTCATTTAGACTAGAAAAAAAATCAATCATACATTTTTAAATCCATCAGTCTCAAAATCACATTTGAAACCTTGTTTTAATGGTAGGGTTACTGAAATGTTAGACCCACCTCTTATCCTTCGGGTATTGTTGCTGTTAACAGAGAAGTTTAATTTTCTTCCAATTTTGGCACATTTCTTCTGTCCTGTCATTCAAAATGAAAAATGCGCAGGTTTCTTAAGAAACTTGAACAGATCAACTAGAGTTTGTTCCAAAGGGCATGCTGGGTAACAGGCTTCCTCCCATCCCTCCTTCAGCAAGCTGAAATGCAAAGCTGGGACCTGAACAAAGAGCCTGTGAACAGCGAGGCGTGATTGTCAGCAGCATTCACTTCTCTCATGCCACTCTTCGAGGATCTCGTGGCTGAATAGGCGAGCTCCTGGTCTCATCTTTTGTCTAAGAGCTGTGCCACTCACTAGAGGTTCTGTAAAGCATCGGTCCAGTTCATAAAGCGTTGCCCTTCTGATACAAACAGAAATGCAGAGCTATATTTAGCTCCTGAATGTCAAACATCCTAAAATATTACCGTAGGTTGTTCATTTAACCTGTTATGTAGTCTTAATAAATGTTGCATTAATTAAAAGTGAAAGTAAATTCTGTAGTTTTTGTTTGCAATAAGTAAGTAGTAGTTACATAAGAAAATTCCCTTACAAACATAATTACGTAGCTCAACCTTTTAAACTCACCTGATACTTACAAAGCTCCCCGTGTAAAATGGCATCCAAAAATAGCTCAAATGAGCCATGCGAGACGTTTTTAAATGATCATTTATTCAGCTAAAGATAAAATCATTCTGGCACAAATCGGTCACTGTGTTTTTCAGTAAACCACTTTGTTTGTTGAGTAAACTGGTGTTATTTGAGCAGCAAATAAACATGAATGAAGTTGCTGTAAGAGGGTGGCAGCAGACGGTCTCTGATTCGTTTTTATGCCTTCCTCCTCGTCTGTCCTGGAGGAGTTTAAAAAAAGAAAAAAGGGAAACGGGTGTATGGTTCCATTGAAGTGAGTCAAAGAAAACCACAGAGATTGTGGCCTAATATTTTTCTTCTTGCTGGAGGACACTTTAAACTGGGACTATTTTTGCATCTAATGCTGCTGCATGGTGTCTGTAAATACTTAGCTTTGCATCATTATTATGCGTTTCCTTTTAATTATGTTTTCAAGAAAGTAGTAAAGCTTTCTCATGCCAAATGTTTTAGAAGATCTGTGGCACATGTGAAAAATGTCTACGTAAACAATTTACCTAAGTGGAACCTCTAAACCATGGGGGTGGGGGTTCCATCCAGGTCCTCATGTCTTCTCTAGGATCATGATAGGACATACCCCTGCTTTAAGCCATGATTTGAAGCAATGCAATAAGAAATTGAAAGGACGCATTGAAAAAATGATTCAAACATGATTATCTACGTAAATGTTCTCTGGTATTTTATTACATAAACAAAACATCCGTTTGACTGAATGTTTTTAGTTGTATGTTGGTGAAATAATACCTAATTATAGGCCTTTGCTCTAGCAAAAGACAGTGTTTTACCAAAAAATATTTTTATGTCATTTTTAAAAATATCTTATAAACGCAGCATTGTTTGTAGAAATGTCTCAATCCTTTCGGAAACACTGAAAATGGCCCAAATGCCAGATCTGTAGGTGGCGCTCTTAACACTGCCACAAAAATGCAACAAAACAGGAAACCACGTGTGGATCATGTGCATAAAGCTTGTACACTGGATGGAATGTGAACGCAAGGCGGAAACAAAAAAAACAACCCATGAGGATTCAAAAATAATAGATGAATGGATGGCCCTCAAAGTTATATTTCCATTTTTGACTCGATGGTCAACCTTTATGAAAGAATATGAAAAAACAACACAAGCTCCCAGAAAGGAAAACCGCTTGTTTGGTCGACAAAATGCTGTTTTTTTCAAGCAGTATTCTCAAAAGTCTTCACAAAGTTTTAGAACTACTCACTGCTTTAGTGCTCTGTAATTGTTCTTCAGTCTTCATTGTTTTATACTGATTGCGTTGGCTTTGTCTCGCCCTGCTTCCTTCATCTGTGGGTTTGTTTCACACAGTTTCTCATTTTTTCGCTTACATGGTTGGTGTCTGTAGTGAAAGGCCAGCCTGTCCTGAGCACTCAAGGATGCAGGTTTTGGGAGGCAGAGTGTCTGGTGTGTATTCAAGAGAGTCTTTGTTGTACCTGTCCTGGATCTTGCCACTTGGCTATCACCACCTTTTGTTCTCTTCTTTCAAAGTCTGCAAAGAAAAAAGAACAGCCTATTAAAAAAACAACAAATAAAACCCAGCATACTGACTACAAACATTACAGTTGGTTAACTTTACTGTTCCAGAACAAGTAGATTCCCAATTTTTTGGTTTTTGCAACACTGATCTGTCACCTTTTAGTTTAATTCATGAAATTACTTTATGAAAACACATTGTATTATGTGAGTAATGACTATCAGCTAAAAATAATAATAAGAAAAGTCATCCATCCATCTCTTTACCTCCATGTTTCTTCTGGGTCACATGGCACAGATGTCTGTCTCCAACAGGAATCATCCATGTCAAATTAAGAGAAATCATATACTTTGCAAATGTCAAGGATTATTTTAGGTTTACTGTTGCCTGCTGAATCTGTTTTGGAAAATCTCAATGTTAAAATACAGGAGCCTTTGATGTGAAGACATAAATTACTCCCTGTGATTGTCCGTCTTGGTGTGATCACATGTGCCGGGTGTATTTTCTGACCAGTGTAAAGTGTGGTCTTCCGTTGCCATTGTAAATCACTTCACACTTACAGAGGAAGAAAAAAAAAAGGAAGCAGGAAATAACTGCTCAAAACATGACAGGCTGCCAAGTTGGCAAAATGTTGTTGTTTTGTCACCATTTAAGAAATCATTTAGAATGTCTAAATATGAGTTTGTTTGTATCATAAAACAGTGTTGTTCGCTCCTTCCAGAGATGTGCGTGTTAAAGTCAGGGATGAAACTGCAGCAGTTCAACTTCCCTCACCTAAGGAAACTTGTCATTCCCTGTTCTCAGCCTTGTGTACTCTCTGACAGGCTGCTGTCGTCTCTTCGATTCCTTTTTTCTCCTAAAATTTAAAGGTTGTGGAGTTTGGGAGAATAGCAGAAGTGTTGTGAGAAACAAAAGATTGTGCTACACTGTTCCCGTTGAGGCCTTTTAAAGCTGGCTGTATGGTTTAATTGGCTTTCAGGTTGTTTGACCTCATGCTGAGAGTGGGGTGGGGGGCACACAGTGCAGCATGAAAACAGCAAATATACCTGGGGCTGTGTGCTCAGTAGACAGTAAATGGTTGGAGCGTCACAGAACAGATAAAAACCTAAAATTGATAATGAATGTGAAGCTCTGAAGTTGACTACATTTAAAATGAAAATTTAAAGCATTTCTTTTTCATTGCAAAGGATAAACACACAGCAAAACAGCATCACCTTTCAGAAGAAACATTATCAAATATCAGATTTAACGTTTCCCTATGAGGCCATTATTGTAGCAAAAATATTTGCAAATGCGTGTAGAGAGTTGTGTGTCTGTATCAGAATCTGCAAATG
>JAVKLF010000083.1:17961027-17977483 GCA_034783495.1 Millerichthys robustus
TTTTTTTATGTGTCGCAACTGTACCTGCAGTAGAAATTTTATAGCCATAAAATAGTTATTGGGGGTTGGCTTGATTTAGACGGAGCACTACTGAAGGCCTAGATGTTAACTGCACGGCCTGCCACTGCGTCCTTATAGTTTGAACCGGAGAAAGAGTTTAAAAAGAATAACATCAAAACAATATCATGGGTACAAACAACCAATGTCTTTTGTAACATTACTGAAAAAACATAAGCGGTACTGTTTAAGACCAGATGTATTTAGTGGCATCTAAAGTTCAGCAGTTTAGTTTATTGAATAGTTTATTGAACTGTTTATTTCAAAGTGGATTACTCTCATCTAAATACACCTTCAATCAACAGTTAGCTCCTCAATCTGAACATCAACTAATTTTTACAAACCCTTCCAAATTTTAAAGATCAAATATTTAATAAATTGTCCATTTCCTTCTTTGAACTATAAACAAATATGCGTATTTGTAAAATTAAAGCATTTGTAGTTCTAATACACACCTGCCACAAGTACAAGGTAGTACTTGTGTGCCATGTTATTTCCTCACTGTTTGAACAATACTCAAATATAACTAACCACATAAATATTTTGTTTGAAATACTCACTCCTAGTTCAGTGAGCCATCGGCAGCCAAATGGACGTTAACTTTTCGTAACCTCTGCACAGAACGCGTCTTGAAAAGAGCAGAATTACGACTTTAAAGAAATCATCTTCATTTACCCACTCGTCTTGGCACTCACAGCCACAGTCTGCAACATACTGCAGCGTTGCATCTATCATTGTACCCGTGTAAAAAGACTGTTGTCATATTGGTTCACTCTACTGTTTTCGAGGTCAGGACGTTATCGGTCGACACTTCATCTTCTGTGGTTTGAATGAATTCTTTGTTTTCTGTCATCCTAGAATCCTTCTCAGTTGCAGTAAAGTTCCATAATGTTAAAAAAGTGACATAGTTACTGATCCTGTCCCCCCTCTCTTCTCCTTTAGAAACCTGCTGCCCATAAGTCATGTTTGTATAGAGGATGGAGAGAAACCCATGGTATTGTTACCCTTCATGGCCTGGGGGAATCTCAAACTCTTCTTGCGCCAGTGCAAGCTCGCCGAAGCCAACAACCCTCAGGTGAGACTCTGACTTTATTTGCTGGAGCTCCCAGCTACCTAAAAAGTAAAGATAATTTTCAAGCAACGTATGACACCACACATTTAAAATAATGCCTGTAATTAGAAGAGATTCAGATTTTAAATGTCAGGTGTGAAAGACTGGTTTGTTAGCGGTAATCTTCACAAAGTAGCGCTTGCAATAACTACAGTTCAAAATATTATCAGACTGTTTATATAACCATGAAGTCGGCGCTTCGGGCGAAGCTTTTTCCTGTCTTTGTAATAAACAATCAGACTTTTGTGCAGGTTAACCTAAGGATTGTGATCTGTTTGTCAAAGGTGCAGCGTCCAACCAGTCAGCTCCAAAATACGGATTTAGCAAATATTTCACAATCACAAGATGTAACTTGCCTTCCCTTTGAATTCAACAAAAGCCCCTTTGTAGAGTTTAAGGCAGCACATCAGCCCCTTCCCTCTCTCTGGTTTTCATTTGCACCTCCGGCAGTCATAGGAGACATAAAATAGTCATTAAGTTGTGCTGTTGTTATTAACATAAAACTATAAATCTGTATCAGTTTCAGGAAAGATGACAGAGTATCTGTAATAGAAGAAACAGAGGATAGTGTGTATCTTTGTAGTCATCCTTTTGATAACAGCGTTACAATAATTTGAACTGCTTGATAACAGCTACACTTATCTCAGCTTTACTGTTGTTTACTCAGCACCTTTCATATGATTAAAAACCACAACCCGTTTCACAGAAAATGTGAAATAAATGTAAACAAAACATAAAGACATAAGAAAATGAGTCCTCAGCTGCATGTTCCCCACCTTTAAAATGTATGGTGTAATCTGGTCTTAAAATGGGTCAGTGGTACCACCATAAGCTTTCCAACAAAGGTGAATGAGTCCTCTGGACGGGTTCTTTTTTTGTTGAAACGTTTCTTCTCTTCAAGAGACTTCTTCAGTCTGAGGAGTTCCAGATAAACTCAGCCGTGTAAGCGGTACCTTCACAACAAGATTAACGATGGAGATCAAAACTGATTGTTCAGACGCACAGGAGGACCATCATGAGCCACACCGCCAGCAGCTTTCCTCTCAGTCCTTCCAGAACGTTGTACATAAAACAAGGTTGCAGCCGAGGCATGAAGGCAGCGTGGCCGGTCACGCTTCAAATCATCAGCAGTGAAATCACGCCGGTGCATTCAGGTCCCATGCTTCCGTTACGTTTCACCCACGACCACCGGTGTGCTGCCACCAGGAATATAAACCACCACGACCTCGCTCAAAAGCTCTGGTCATGCTCAAACACATTTGCACACCTGTCACACGCCCCCGATGACCTCGCCATGACCCTGCAAACACATCTTTTGTGCCATTGTGGATGAATTATCATACGGTGTGTAGGAAGCCTAACTGGTGTTAGAGTTTAAAGAAACTTTCAGATTTTCACTAAATTTTATGTGAATAAAATAGAATATTTTTACCTAACAGGAATGCCAAGCAGAAGGAAAGCACTGAGTTTTTATATGTGACAGGATCTCATTAAACTAAAAAATTACACACTGAAATGTTTGACTTAACCTTTTTACCCAGGCAGTTCCTGTTGGTTTGAACAGATTTTTTTGGCTCAGCAGTTTTACCACTAAATGACAGAAATAATCTTAATACGTGTTAACTCCCATCTTTGACCCAGCTCAAAAAAAAAACAAGAACTTGGACACAGATGGCACATTTCACCACAGTAAAGTCACATCAGTTGAGCTCTTAACTCCCTTTTCTGTTTTTGGGTTTTCCTGTCTCTTTTCTCTGCTCATTTTTGCTCCGTCGCTCCCATTTCCTCTCAGGCCGTCTCTCAACAGGACCTGGTTTACATGGCCATCCAGATTGCGTGCGGAATGAGCTACCTGGCTCGCAGGGAGGTCATACACAAAGACCTCGCCGCTCGGAACTGTGTGTAAGTGACCCGGCTCGGCATGTCTTCTCTTCCCTTTAGCTTTCAGGTGGTTTAGTTTGGAATGTGCTTGCTAACCTAGTAAGCCCACTCTTTCGCTCCTTTGTCCCCCTTCTGGCAGCATTGACGACAACATGCAGGTGAAGATTACAGACAATGCCCTCGCTCGAGATCTGTTTCCTATGGACTACCACTGTCTGGGCGATAATGAGAATCGTCCTGTCCGCTGGATGGCCCTGGAAAGCCTGCTCAACAATGACTTTTCCAGTGCAAGCGACGTGGTGAGAAAAACAGCAACAGATGTAGCATTTCCTGTCATCGAAGACCATTTATTTTTTAAGATTGCAATCCAGGAAATGATGCTAATTGCCCTCAAGCCAATTTTAGATTCTCAGGAAGGGGAGGTGTATTAAAGGCGTCACGTGTTGCTGGTTCTTCCCTCTTTCCTGTGAGATGATAGCAGAGTGGGCGCCAGAGAGACTTCCATGAAGCCTAATACATCCTTAGAGACTCTTACCCCATCCCCTCTCCTTGGTCCTCAACATTCCTCTTATGGTCATGCTGCTCCCTGGCCCTAACAGCTAACAGGCTCGCCATAAACGGACAATTAGACCTTGTGGAAAATCTGTACAAGTGCCTGTGCATCAACACACGTAAACACTCCACACCCCTGGTGGCTGTAGTTTCCATACGTCAGTCCAAACTCCGTGATGAGACAGGGACTGCTGGCATGTTTAGGACTTGTTGGAAATGATTGCAGTGGCCTAGGCACCGATGCGGGAGCAGCAGCTGTTTACCCTGAAAGGCCTTTCGATGGTTTTAGTCTCTGCTCCCAGTCGCTCATTGACAATTATTCATCTCTATTTTTTGCTTATAACCAACAAAACTGTAATGAAGCATTCTTTAACCCTTTTAATTCCAACCTTGAAAAAGGCCCACCTGAGTTTATTTTTACATGTTGCTGTGTCATTTTTTAGAGCAATTTCAAAATTGATCAATGCAGCCCTTAAATCCTAATTTTAATAATATGTAGACATTTAAAAATAGGTACTCAAATGAAATTGCCGGTGCTCCTGTAGGATTTAAAGTGTCATGACATTAAGAGCCGACTTGTTTTATAAGAAGCTAGGGGTGCCCCGTACTTACCGATACTGAGTACTGATACAGAGTACGCACCGAGTTAGGACCTAAGCATTACACAATGTTTTTAAAAAGACATTTCTTTATTTAGAACAAGGGGTTTCTCCTTCCTTATAAAGCTACTGCCCCTCAGACTGGATCTAATCAAATATACAGCAGGATATATACTGTTGAAACATTTTAAAATAAACAAAAATAAGATTTTCTTTCAACTAATATAAATTTCTTAAACGTGTTGCAAAGAACGTGTCTGTGAGAATCCGAATCAAGAGCTGGAAACTGGTCCAGTACTCAGCCTTGACTATATATTATATTTGCACACATCTAAAGTTTATCACAGTGTTGTGGTACATCTTGACTGAACACACAAAAAAATGGCTCCGAATTTTCACCATGTTTATAGTAAACCTTGTCCCACCCCCTGGGGGTGGTCCCTCAGCGTTGGAATGATGTCATCAGAAACAAGGAAGTGAGTTCTCTTACTGCTTAAAGTAAGTGATAACAATCGATCACAAAGTATAAAAGATATCAAAGTATTAAAGGTCATATCGATATCAGTATCCCGGTACCGATATTGGTATTGATATTGGGGCAAGTTTGTTCGTTGTTAAATAAACAGGATTAAGTGTGAAAGCCTTTCTAAATTAGGTTGGCCCTAGAAGGTAATCTTGTAGATAAACCTCCAGTGATTACTCTTTGAAAGTAAAAAAAACAACAACACAGACCGTTTGCGATCCGTTAGCACAAGTATCTGTTGGGGGTGACGCTCAGCTGTCTGTTAAATTGACTGGGTTACAACAATTTTCATGTTTGCTGAACTTACCAATGCGTGAACACAGACAAAAAGCTTTATTTCTGGTGACTTTTTGTGTCAACATCTTTGAGAAACTGTTACCAAAAACAATAATGTCATCATTCTGTTCACAGTGGGCCTTTGGAGTGACATTGTGGGAACTCATGACTTTAGGGCAGACCCCCTACGTCGACATCGACCCCTTCGAGATGTCTGCGTACCTGAAGGATGGCTACAGAATAGCACAGCCCATCAACTGTCCAGATGAGCTGTAAGTTGATGTCAAACACTTGTACATATTTGTTTTCATGTGCCAAAAAAACGTCAAAGGAATTCTTCTTTAAGCTACACGTCACTCAGTACAGTGAGAACAACACACTGCTCCATCCTGAATCAAACTGGAATAAAGAGAAAAATGTCAAACATATGGAGACAAATGAAACTGTCTGGTGGTTTTATACACTTGTCTTCACACTGATTTGCACCATTCTTGGAGAAGAGGTGGAGAACCTGCATCGGTCTGATTCTTGGGAAATTAGAGCTGCAGGATGTTCCATGGGAAGGAGGATGAAATTCTCCCAAATCACATCGCCTACACCCGACCAAGTCCAGGCTTTTGTAGAGACGGGCTAATGGATCTCATTCAGCTGTCAAGCTGCAGAACTGGTTCAGAGGTGGTTTGAAGAACTCGTTATGATTCGCTCGTTCACTCTTCTCCACATTCTCCTGTTGTCAGTACAACCTGCGGGGTGTGCAGGAAACGTTGGGCCCGGTTGACGGTTGGAAAACGCTAGGTTTGATCGTTGTTCAGGAACCATTTTGTTCCTTGAAGAGCTTTTTGCAGTCCTGTTCGATATCACGGGATGTTTTCTGCTGTTAGTCACGCAACTAGGTGAAGAAAACTGGAGCTTAGTCAAACCTGATGTTGGGGGACTGTCCTTAAACACTTAAATATTAGTTTGCAGACACCTGCAGTGTGTGCGTGTGTGTTTAGCAGCAGCCCAGACTTGTTCCTACAGGCTTTCAACAACAGGAGCGTGCTGCTGGTGAGACGCTGTTTATGTAACAGCCGAGCTGAGCCGAACTGTTAACGTTCAGCTGCTGCCAACGCTGGTCGACTTGAAGCTTATCAACTTCCTGCAACTGTCGAGTCAGGAGCAGCCTTCGCCCACTGGCATCATGTTCTCACCACGTCTTTGTTGATATAGACCCTTTCCTTAAATCTAGGTCTGCAGCGAGGCCACCACCTCCTCACTGATTGAGTGCTGGGTTTTTCTCAGCTCCGAGGAGACATCAGAGTTCATTCGATTATTTTTTTTTTTGTGGTTTGTTTGCTTTTGCTGTGTGGTTGACTGAAACCAACAATTATTGGAACTTAGCTACAAAATCAGTTAAAGAAAAGCTCTGCCTCCTGGACGTTGTAATTGTTGGGTCTGCCCTAATAGTTGTAAAGTCACCTATAAAGAATTAAAGTCTGACCAGACCAATGAGCTAATGGCTGGTCTGAACGTTGCCAATGTTGCTCCAATCTCCTACATCTCAAAGCAGTTCATCCACATAAATTAAATCTTAGAAAGTTATTAACTTGGGATTTTATGCCTTTACATGAGTGCAAACAGCAGTGGCATCAGCTAGCTGGAGCTTTGAGTTTGACGTGTATTAGGTAAATTAGTCCAGGGGTGGGCAATCCTGGTCCTCGAGAGCCATTATCCTGCATGTTTTGTATGTTTTCCTGTTCCAACACAGCTGATTCAGTGACTGAATCACCTGACTTTCTGCAGAAGCCAGGTGTGTTGGAGCAAAGAAACCTCTAAAACATACAGGATAGTAGCCCTCGAGGACCAGGATTGCCCACTCCTGCGTTAGTCCATCATGAACTCGTGTGCCAAACATCTTTTTATTGACTGTTCAGTATAAATAAATGCAGGAACAAAGCACAAAGTACTTTAGGTGAACCCCCATGCTCACTTGATCCATATTTCTATGTATACCATCAAAACTCCCCTTTTCATTGCAGGCTTATGACGGCCATTTTCTGTAGTGGGTCTTGGGTAAACAGTTCTTGTTCAACCCCTAAAAATATGTACCATAAACAATGTAAACAACTTTAAAAGTTTTAAGTTTTAAAAGAGCAAAATGGGCTTTAAAAGTGAGTCTAATTCAAAGGTGTCTAACTCCAGTCCTCAAGGGCCGCTTTTTTGTTTTAGAGGTTTCTCTGCTCCAACACACCTGATTCAGTGATTGAATTAGCTCTTCAAACTGTACAAAAGCCTGTTAATCACCCATTCATACAAATCCGGTGTGTTAGAGCAGGAAAACCTAAAAACATGCAGGATAGCGATCCCCGAGGACTGGAGTCTGAGACCCCTGGTCTAATTGGACTGCATTGGGTGAGCCAATAAAGTAATTTTTGCATTTTAGGGCCCGGTCTGGCCTGGGTTCAGACCTGCATTCTGTGTTTTTGTATTTGTCGTTATGGACAACTTTTAGCCCGATTTCTGGAACCCAGAGACCTGCGGTTGTGTTCAGACCAGGCTAATTTGACGTCGTCTTGTTCTTTTTCAGCTGGTCTTGAATTAGAGAATGAAGAGAAGAACCACGAGCTCCATGTCGTCCACTGTTGTGTTGCAAATTAAATGATATCACAGAAAGATTTGCGCATTTTTAATAAAATTAAAAATAGATGAACTATCCTTTTAATCAAGACATTTTTGCTTCAACACACACTGATATAAAGTGCCGTGTTTTGTGTGCGTCTTTAATCTGAACCCTTTTCCCTGGATGCCAGGTTTGCGGTGATGGCTTGCTGCTGGGCCCTGGACCCCGAGGAGAGGCCGAAGTTTCAGCAGCTGGTTCAGTGTCTCACAGAGTTTCACGCTGCTTTGGGTGCCTACGTGTAAAAAAAACAAAAAAAATTTTTTTTAAAGCATGCAGAAGAAAAAGAAGAACCTGCGACACCGAGGGCTGGTGGGCGCTGGGAACGCGTATGAAAATGTGCCTTACCAGATGGACGAGCGGATATCAGCCAGTTTTTACAGCTTCTGTACATTTTTTATCCTTGACTTTTTATTCTTTAATAACTTTTTTACAGCATAGCCAAGTAAAAAGATTTTGTTTTATATCATGTTATTTACTTTGAAAGCGCTTTTTTTTTTCCTCAAGAGGACCAGAACAATGGCTCGAGTCCTCCCTTGTACTGTTCACCTTTTTATGACTTTCAGTGAAAACGTGAGAAAATAAGAGTTTTCTGCAGTTTGGTAGTGAAGCAGTGTGAATTATAGATTTATTTTGGATAATGGGTGAATTCCTCAAAATCATTTGGGTACCAGAGTAAACTCAAAGGCTTGCTGAGCTCAAAAGGGTACGAGAAAAGAAAAGCCAACTTGTTTTTGTTGTGATGGTCCTGAGATGCCCTCAGACGGTACAGTATTTCCTCCAGATAATTTTCTTTTCCTGCTGTTAAAATGTGCCAGCTCTCAGCGGAGACGTTCTGTGTGGGATTTTATGTCCGCTAATGCATAGCAGCTCGAACTTCAGTAAATACTGTATAAACCAGGTTCTTAAAGTTAAGAAACTGGTCACAATCAAAGTTTATTTTGTGTACAGATCACGTCCACTTTCACAACTTCCCTTCATAGTTTTGTATGTTTTTATAAGCTCCATTGTTCTACGTCAGAACACAGACTCCGCCTTGTTTTTGAACGGCTATTAAAAAAGAAATCACTGTGAAAACACACCAGCTGGGTCTAATCGTATTCTTACACCTTTAACATCTTTGAGATGTGTTTTTATGGTCACTGCATGTTGAAACAAAGGTTGTATTCTGCTTCCCAAATTCATATCCACACATTTTAAATGGGATCTTATTAAATATTTTAAAATGTCACTAATAATGTTTCTGTTCTGCAAGAACCTTATTCTGTGAACATGGTGAGGATCATAAACACAAGAGAAGTTTCTCAAAAACAGATCGTTTGTGTGTGGTTTTTTTGTTTTGTTTTTACTTTTCTAGAAATGTTAAAAATCGTCTGAATGCACGAGCTGAATATTTCTGTCATCACTCCTGAGGTTTAGCTCATCAGCAGTAAGTCAGAATATAACAGCATGCATTTATTTATCTTATATTTTTTTCACAGTGACTGACCATCCTAACCTAAATCTAAATGTTAAACCTACTTATTTCAAGAAGGAATGAATTGTGTTTAATTTGGACAACCTGTGGCTCAAACTCTGTGTGAAATCTTGAATTGGGTCGACCCAAAACAATATCCAGTTGTAGGTATTCATACGGTATAATTACTTTATGAAAGTCTAATTAGATGCTGGTGAGTGGTTTGTGAGATATTTTACTAACAGGTAATGACTCGTGCACATGCAGGTAAAAATGTCAGTTTGTGTATTTACGATTGAAAAACGAAGCTTTTTTTTGTTTATGTATTTTTAAATGAGTGCTTACATTTAATTTTATTGTAGTACAATAAAGTAGTTCAATGTTTTGTTTTTTAAATGTTGGTATTTCCTGGAAATTTTAGAGATTAGTCACGGTAGTGTGGTTCTGTCATTGTTTAAAACGTTTTTTACAAATTCTATTAATTGTACCCGAAGCTAGATGTATGTTAGATTTCTTCATCCATATCTCATATCCATATTCACCTAGAGGAGGCTTCATGCTGAGTCGGCGGAAAATATAAAATCTAGGGCTTTAAAACATAAATCAGTCTGAGGTCCAGAGGTTGTGAGAACAAAAAAATAGTCATCAGAAGTTCAAATAGTTCATATAGTTTCAAGAAATACTTTCAGAGGAACAGTGAATGGTCTCTCTCAACCTTTGGTGGTTTTTTTTTTTCTTTCTTTTTTTAAGCATCACTGAGTAATTATCTCCAAATGAATGTTTGGCCTGCCTGATTATCTCTGCAGGACAGACCCAAACTGGGCTAACTGTCTGCAGATTAACTCTTCACCACAGGCTCATGAAGGTTTTATTCCCCCGCTCAACTTAACACACAAACATTTGTTCATCTAATGTTTGAGTTTAAGAGCATGTAATGCTTCATATTTGTTTATTGGCTGTAGTTTTGTAGGTTTGTGCTCATTAGCTGCAGAGTGGCGTTGCTCTGGGAGCTGCATACCATAACTAACGAAGCACAGAGCCTGTTGTAGCAGCTGGGGGGCCCTGGGGTTCACAGAATGGGTTTTTTCCACTGAAGAGGGTCCAGTGATTCACCAGAGCTGGTTTCTAATTGGTTAGAACTGGAAGATGACAAAAAAACTGGGCTAAAATTAAAGGGATTGCTCAGGTCTGTGGACTTTTTATGAGCAGTTAACATCTTAACTGTTGTACATGACTTTTTGAAGGATCTCGGTTTGGAGAAAGAAGAGGCGCTCTAATAGAACTGCCTCGTGGATTTGCCTTTTGATCACCTCAATGCAACGTACTTTGAAAATATTCAGCATGTTTTTATTTTTATGTTTAAAGCCTCTAAATGATCTGAATGTAAACAAGTGTGATGTGGAGTGAAGTGTAAAAACAAATGTTTAAAAAAACACATTTTCATTATTTAGCTCACTTTCTGAGCATAAAATCCTAGTTTAAACAATTCCATTAACATTTTATTGTTCTTCAGCTCACTGCTATTACATTTTGCTAATTTTAACAAAGTGAAATGCAAATATTAAATCCTGAGTCTAAATGTAAAGATTTGCTGCCGCCAAAGGCTGCATTCTTTTCTAAAATACTTAAATGTAAACTTTCACAAGCACAGTTAGATTTAGGATTTAAAATTTAGACATAACATTTAAATTTATCATCTTGTAAAAATTAGCTAAACATAACTGAGCTTAATAAAAAAAGGAGTTTTTAGAAAATTTTTTTTACTAGAATATTACACTAGAAAAGTGAGCATACTAATGAAAATGCATTGGTGACATTTTTAAACATTTGATTTCACGCTCGGCGCTCCATACGTGATTCTGTTAGTTTTCAGCGTGCAGCCCCGGCTGCAGTTCTCCTGAATCGTGTTGCGAGTGGAAAACAAAACAAAAACACTCAGATGTGACGGGAGCGGCACCTGAAGTCCGTTTCTTATAAGAAAAAAGGTTTCTGGAAAAATAAACATCGGGTGAAAACCCAGCGAGGTGAACGTTTGTGTCGTCAGTTTCCTCATCAGGAGGAAGTCAACACAACCACAAGACTTGTTGAGTAAACTTTCTGGGTTTTTTTTTTTTTAACCAGAACTGTGTCGTCACAGTGCTGCAGACCGGTGTGTTGAAGTGAATAACTAGGTTAACTTGTCAATATTAGAAATCATCTTAACTTAAATCTAATTATTAAATACTTATTCTAGAAAGACATTATTTGCATTTTACTTGTGTGCAAATGTGCTCTGTGGGCAAAAAGTAAACCTTGGATGATCTGATGTAGTAGCCTAAATGTAAAACAACTTTAACATTTAATTTAAAAAGAAAGTGAAAATTGCTCTATATTTATTTAACTTGAGTGGAAAAAGTTGACACAACTTGGTTAAGTAAATCCAACACATCTATTTTTGTTTTGTTTTTTAGTGTAAGCATGTTTTTGAAGGTTTTAAAAGATTTACAATAATTCCTTTTGAAATGTTTTTATTTGTTTATTCTAATTGTGTTCAGTTGAGTCTGTACAGTATGGAGGAAAAAAAACTAGGGTTTTTCTTTTTAACAAGAGCAAAGTGTGTTTTATCTACATGGAGGGGGCGGAGCTGAAAACTTGTGAAGTACTTTAAAAGAGCTATCTGCAGCAGGTAAGATGCTCATTGTTCATATGGTTGTGACAGAGCCCCACTTTAAAACTCTCAACGTCAATTAAAAAACCCTGAAACAAACAGCAGCAGCTGCAGGGCAGAGCAGCCTGGGTGTAATAAAACTCCTGGGCACATCATCGCGGCGCGCGCACAGGTGAACGTTGGCGCGCGGGACTCACTGTTCCAACTTTCAAAACATTTGCGCGTGGAGCTCCGGGTGGCTCCGGGTGGCTGAGAGCCATTACATCAGCGGCAGGCTTTAAAACCTCCCCCACCACCACCACCACCCCGGCTGAAGAAAAGACACCAGCCTCCGAGTCGACGCTCATCTCCGGCGGCAGCTTTCTGCTCTGACCGAGGCTGAGGACGCAACAATCGGACAAAAATGGACGTTCGGTACCCCAAGAACACCAGCATTAAGGTGAGCATTATTTTATTATTGTTGTTGTTTAATATCCGTGTCAACTTTTTAATTTCCTGGAGACTTAAAACCGAAGTCTGACCTGAACCTGACGAGCTCGTGCACATAAATCCTGTCGGAGTTCCACCTCAGGTGTAAAACTTCCATTAGCTTTCTTCTTGTGATTAATGCGAGTGAGCGGTGCTGCTGCACGGTTCCAGGTCCATTTCATGTTACTTCCAGATGTGTAGAAAAAAAGTGTTTATATTTTTCTATGACAGGAAGTGAACAGGTGACAGTTACCTGTTCTCCCGCACCTTCCGCTGGTTGCTTTCTAACAAAACGAATGAGTTATTTGTTGCTTGAGTGAGTCATGACAAAGAATAGTTAAAAAAATAGCTACAAATAGGCTACATTCATAAATAAAGGATTCATTTCCAACAGCGTAAAAGGTTTATTAGGAAAATGTCTGCCTGTTAGCAAAATATCTCATGAACCAGCTTGAAGATAAAACATCTACGCCTGATTGTTTAACTCAAAAACAACAAACAATTTTACAGAAGCTGACATAAAATTTAGTGTTTAGAGTGTGGTATAGCTGACAGTCTTGTATAAAGTAGCCTACCTCAAAGTGATACTTGAGTGAAAGTACAAGTATCTTACCTTAAAATTACTTTGGTAAAGTTAAAGTATTCTCTAAGAATATTACTCGAGTGAAGTATTTATACTGTATTTAAGTATTAAAAGTAAAGGTGAGCAGTTAGACATTCTAAAATGACATTCATTGGGAGTTTCCCTAGAAATCTATAAACTTTGACTGGTTATATTTAAATGTGAAAGGGAACTCTGACTTGTAACATTAAACATTATTTGATGAAAGTTTTCTTACACTGAAAAGGAGGACTGTTAAAAATCCTGTAGGCTGTTTAGTTTTTATATATTTTTCTAAAACTATGTTGTCATGTAAACATCGCCATGTTATACACACTGCAAAGCTTTATGGGTAAATGGCGTCTACTAGGCACTCCAGGTGCGAGCTGTGTTCAGCTTGATCGATTCATTTTGGACGATTTCTGACGTTAAGTTCTTTTAAATGAAACCGGAGCGAGTCGACTGAGAGGAGAATGTAGAAATGATTCGGCATGAAACTGAAGATGACGAAGATGGTGGAGGACGACGGAGCTGCTTTGTGGAAGCAGAGCAGCAGAGGGGGGCCGAGCATCTCCTCTATATATTCCACGTTAGATGGCTTAATATCGGTGTTTGAGACGAAGGCTCTCGGCGTTCCGGGCCTTCCAGGATCCTTGTGTGTGGCTTTGAGTCGCCGGCTTTCTTGCAATCGACCCAGGCATCCCACATGTTTGTTTGTCTGGTGTTGTGGTCTTGGGCGACTGTTCGGTCAACCAACAGCTGGTGTTCGGCGCCTCAGGGGGTTTTACCCAACGCCTTTCTGTTGATCCATGTGCCCGCTTATCTTAGCTGCTATGACGCCTGACGTCCATGTTGTGGAGAGACAGGGTTATTGGCCGGTAGTTGGTTGGGGTCGTCTCCTTTCTGGGGGTCTTTCATTACCAGACCCCCCCAGCTGACCCGAGTTGTGCTCCAGCTTTTTCAACCAATAGGCATGAGCTAACAATATTAGCACAGGAGCTAACACCACATTTAATGAATATAATGTATAATAGATTTAAATAAAACTTTCTATTAGGTTTTGGCGCCACCCTGATTCAAAAAGACTTCACAGCCGAATGATTCTAGAAAACACAATAAAAGCTCTAAGTGTTAGCTTTAGTCAGCTTTTGTAGCAGCAGCAGGACCCAAGTGCAGAGGAGGTGACAGGGTAAGTCCAGAAGAAGGAAAAAAATCCAAACTTACAGACTACAGGGTGACACAGGCAAAAACATGATCCAAAATGATCAGGTTCAGGAACAAAGGGCAAACCAAATGGAGGGCCTGCATGAAATAAAACAGAGCAGAAGGATCTGACAAAGTGTAACTGAGAATGAGGATCTTAAGTACTGGAGAAAGACAAGACAATTGCTGGGGGCTGATTAGTACACCTGTTGCAGGTGTGGAGAAAAAAGAAGAAGGAGACTGAGGAGAGAGAACGTGGCAAAGAAGCACAGGAACAGGATTACCAAAAGAAACTAGGCATAACTAGAAAACAAGGTACATGAATCTAAAGAGAACACAAAATTAAGCTCAAGAGAAAAACCCAAAACAGAACAGGCCATGACACTAAGTCAGTCAGTGGATATTACGGCAGCTAAAACCTGGTGTTTTAGTAGCTAAGACTCAGCCGCACATATTGCTGAAAACTTTGGCATTTATTAGAGTGAAAACAGTTTGTCATCAATATATATATAAAATTATAAATATACATAAATTACTCTACAAAATAAATAAAATACTTTAAATAAATACTGAATCATTTTCTGAAGGAGAACCAATTTGTAATCTTCAATATGTGCCACTATTTTGTGAACTGTCTAAATATTGTATTTTTAACCGCTTTATTTTTATTTTGCTAAAATCTCATTAAGTTAGGCTAAATCACCCTAATCTATAAATGTTTTAGCTTACGGTGTTGTTTATACTTGACACAAATAAACTTTAAAAGAAATGAAATGGAGAAAAAAAACCACTGGATGGCTGCAGCTCATACAGACCCTAAAAACAACTATAATTAATTCACTTTTACAAATACTGATTCAAAATTTGATGCGGTAGTAGCCGAGAGTCGTCCTCGGCACATACTCTGATTGCTAACAAATCTTGCAAGATCTTACAATAATCACAGATGGCTCAAAACATTTTTTACAAGTTTAGACCTAAAGAATTGTATCTCTGTCCTTTCTTAACAAAAGATGATCGTAGTCTAAAACTGGCACAGAAGTCAGCGGGCAACAAGCATTTCCTCAAGGAATCCTTTTATTTTCAATCTGAAATCCTCTGTTTGTGTCAGGACCTGCCTGCCGTCAATGTGTTGGAACCTTTGCTCCTTTCCTCTCAGCATGAATGCATCTCAGAGTTTCATAAATGTGTATTTAGATAAAGGGAGTTGTTCAAAAGAATACAAAGAACAGCTGAATGTTTCTCAGCCGAATGTTTCTGCTTCCGCGGCGATACCATTGGCTGTGTGAAGCTACACCTGACTCCTGTAGGCCTTCTGTCCAAGTATTGAAACAAACCGCTAGAAAAGGTTTTGCATTCTTCAGTGCTGCTTTCGTCATTCATGTATCAAAATGCTGAGTTCATTCAGAAGATGGCTGCTATGACATCTGGTTTTTCTGACTTTTGTACTTTGCAAACAAAAATGAATATATTAACTAATATACTTAGCACAAAAAGTAGGTAAATTTGTGTTTGGTAGATTATTTCCCTGTTGTAACAATAAATCTTACATCTGGCACCTGATTGGGAGCACCTGGGGGTACCAGGAGCAAAAGTCAGCTGTTTGACAGAGAAGATTCGGCAAATATTTCATGTTTTCAACCCACACACTCAGCTCTACTGCTCAACCCCACACATGTATGTTCCTTACAAATATGGCGCCATTTAAAAGGGAATTTAAGAGGCCTTTTAACGATATAAGATTTACAGCCAAGAAGCAACAAAGAAATAATCCACCAAACGCTAATTTCTTTACTTTTTGTGTTAAGTATATTATCGCCGTTGATATGAAAATAAATGAGCTTTCTCAAGCACTTAGTGGAGCTTCCTGCCGACTGCAGCGCCGTGCAACCATTTACTTTCTATTTGCTTAGTTTCATGAGGGCATTCAGATTGTTTGTATACTTTTCGGTGCTTTGAACTTTCTTCTGAGTTCACGCTCACGTCGCAGTCTAATCTTTAACCCCTCAGCCTTTTTCAGAAACTTCCAGCTGAAAAGCTGAATCACTCTGGAGAAAGGATTGAAACCTTCCTGTTGTGGCGTTTCTCTTCTTTTATAAGAAAACTTTTCAAAATCCAGACGAATCTTAAGAGTCTTCAGGAATCGGACAAACTTGTTGAAATGGATGCAAAACTCAGAAACTCAGAAAGACCTTATGTTCGTATCGTTGGCCTCGTCTTTGAATAAATGCCTCACAACTTTTTAAAAAATGTTCCTATATTGTTTGGTTGAAACTTGAATGAAACCAGAGTGCAGTCATTTAGTCACAAACATAACAAAAACCATGACTGTAGCAACCAAAGACCTTTCCAACATCCATCCATTATCTCCCGCTTAATCCGAGTCGGGTCGCGGGGCCAGCAGCTTGAGCAGGGAAGCCCAGACC
>JAVKLF010000083.1:17985235-17999643 GCA_034783495.1 Millerichthys robustus
GTGTCTTGTTTCAGCACAATAACTGCGTCTTCAGTCCCAGCTGCGTGTATTTATTTTACTCTCATCCTCCACAGGTCTTTATCCAGCTGCTATTTGAACTGCTCTTGTCCCGACAACGCTTTTAACCCCGTGTGTGGCTCTGATGATGTTGAGTACATTTCTCCATGCCATGCTGGCTGCACCAACTTCACCAAAGACCCCAACAACACCCTCAGAGTTCAGGTTGGTGCCTCCTCTCAGCCCTGTTGAGGGTTTCTGAGTACATCAACATTTTGTGTTTAAATTTTTTTTTTCACCTGTCCTGTCCAGCATATATGCATTCAGTGAGATTAAACTGAAAACTTGACAGTTTTATTCTACAACAGGAGGGTTTGAAATAATCCTCCTGTTGATGCCTTTATTGTATGAAGTCAATGGACAGCGAAGGCTGAGGGGGACGCAAAAGGAAAAGACAGAAGGGAGTGGGGGTGGAGATGGACAGAAACAAAACAACAACAATAACAGTAATAGGAACTGACAGTCGGTATACAAAATACATAATAAAAACTAATGAATTACTAAAAGTTACAAATTAATTTTTAATTAAACCAACAGAAACAGATCAACATGAGCCACAGATATTTAAATTTAGGTTGTGTGTATTACAGCATGTATACAAATGAGTGACACCAGCGATGCGTGTGCACACATGATGAGGCAGGTGATTATACACGCATGTTTCCTGATGATCGGATGTAGACGTGTATTTATGTTGGGACAGGGACAGAGGTTTCTTGTTTATTTTATGTGGGTAGTACCCCTAGAGTCATACCGTCCCCCCGCGACCTCAAGCAAGTAGAGTCAGACCCAGTTCAGCAGGGGGCCCAACAAACCCAAAGTCACGGCGGACCTGACACACAAACACCACAGAGAGACCACAACGAGGATCCAGAAGCAGAAACAGAGGCGAGACGCAGGGACACCAACTCCCGGCCAGAGGAGAAGAAACAGGAAGCTCAGGGAGATCTAGACCCACCCAAGCCTACCCCCCACGGCCGTGGAGCCCCAGCCCAGCAGCCCACCCACCAGGCCTCCGCAAAGTCCCAGGGCCGAGAAACTGAATGCACACCAGGAGAGGGGACGCCAGAGCCCCACAGAGGCAGACACTCCACCCCAACCTATCCCCCACAGAGGCCGGCCAGCATCACCCCCACCGACCCAACCCGAGCACCCCAGGACCGGCTGGGGGCACAGCGGAGGACTGCCGAGCAGCCCACACGCCGGAAACAGGGGGGAGGTCACAGGAGGGAAGGGCAGAATGAATTGCCCACCCCTGCTCTAATTAATACTGCAGGGTGAGTCAAAAGTCACAGGACAGCCTTTTATTTTTTTTTTCCAAGATGATGGCCATGCTCCAGGTATTTCATTTTCCCTTTTGTTTCTGAAATAAAAGGGTGTCCTTAGACTTTTGATTCATCTCGTTCACTTTTTCCCATTCGTCTTTGTTGTGTTTGCCTGTGTGACAGAGAGCAGCACCTGTGGTGTTCAGAAATTGTAATACTACTTTAGGTGCAAGAAAAGCTCTCTGCCAGACACTGACTCTCAGAATCAGGTCAGAATTTTTGAATAAGCAACAGGAAAGAGAACGTTAGCTACAGATTATTCTGCTGATAATACAGGCTTTGTGGCCACAAGTTCAAGGCCGTCTGCTTAGCAGTAAAATTAATGTGTTATTTTTTCTCATTGCGCTAAGGTCAGCAGCATAACAAGAAAAGTCGACCTGATGTTTCTTTTTTTAATTCTTTTTTTGGATACAGAATTATACCAGCTGCAGGTGTATATCAGGGAGTCCGAGTTACGCCCGTCCAGCTCCTTGTCCAAACAGATGCCCACATTTCCTCCTCCCTGTCATATTGGTCATTGCTTTAGCATCACTGGTCGCCTGCTTAACTCACAACCCAATGTACATGATGGTGCTCAGGTATGGAACTATTGATTTATTTTATATTTGACATGTTCAGAGTTAGTTCAGACACTAATATGTCATGGTTTGTATGGTTCACAGGACTTGTTCTGTGTTTTTATCTATCTCGTCATCTTTACAAACTGTTTTCTTCTGTAGATCTCTGTTGTTTGTTTGTTTGTTTTTTATATGAAAGTGTTTACGTCCCATAATCTGCTTTTGCCAAGCCCTGAGCATAAGGTTGTGTGCCTGTCAAATAAAAACATCTTTTCCTCTTCTTGTGCAGATATGTTTCCCCTGAAGAGAAGTCATTTGCTATAGGCATTCAATTTTTACTCATGAGAGTTTTAGGTAAGTTTGTCTTCTGAAGAACAAACTATCTTAGATGAATGTTTAGATAAAAGGTATTTGAGACATTTGTTTTAAACCATGCAGATTTTATAAGGCCCTATTTTTATTTGGTTTGTGGGTGAATAACAGTTGTGTTCAATGTTAGCTTAGTAAAAAAAGATATGAAATATATGTGTGTTGCATTTAAGTTAAATGATGAAGTTAAATCGAGAAAAATCGAGACAAACCTGTTTTGAAGAACTACAAAGATAACACTGAAAAGTATATATGAGTATTTGCATTAATAAAACTTACACATCAGGTAAGGAGGGCAATAATCAGAGAAACACCCACGAGGCTGGACATAACCCTGATTAAGTTGGGCACCTTTTGAGGATTTGTCCTAATAATCATTGTGGTAGACGGGCACGATATCAATCATAGACTTGTGAATTGAATCATATCATGACAGACTTTGTGATATCGAAAAACATCTTATCAACATCCTAACAAATCGATACGTCATCGTATCGTGATAAGGTTTAAGCATGTAGTATTTGGATAGTTTGTTTCCACACGGTCTCTCCAAGCAGCACACTTGGTCATTTCTTGTAATTGTGGAACTGAACGCAGCATTAGTTCTTACAGTCCTCCAGCTGATCTCTACCAAACAGATGTTATATGAACTCACCTCAGACACGTTTTCTTCACCCCCTCAGCGTGGCTCCCGTCTCCGGCTCTCTTTGGCATGGCCATTGACTCTTCCTGCATCTGGTGGAAGCACGTGTGCGGAAAGAAGTTTAGCTGTGGTTACTATGACAATAACCTCTTACGAAGCCGGTAGGAACATTTGTCACTTTAAAGAAATATCACGTACAGTGCATTTATTTTTAAGCGTTTGTCTCCCCTCCCCTACAGGTACTTGGGTTTACAGGTGGGTTATAAGCTGATGGGCATCTGCCTGCTGATGATGCTGGCGTGGAAGGAGAAGAATATTAAGGAGTACACTCTGGACAAGAGGCAAGCGCTGCTGTGATCAGTGCTGAGACTCTGTTGATCTGTGCCTCTCTCAGTTTTGCTGTGATTACAAAAAATATTTTTTTGAAGAAGCGTGATCCCGGGAAAAGCTTCGTCACTGAGGGGAATCCATAAAAAAGACTGCCCTCTCGATTTCTGCAGGCTCAGATTCACCACCTGGAGACTGGAGGAAGAATAGCTTCCAAAAAGCAACATTTTCTGATGTTTTAAGGGCACATTTTTGTTTTGTGATAGGGATAACTCTGAAAATACAACTTTTGCTTCTTTCACCTAGGATGGTGCGCTCAAAGATGGAATGGAGTGGAAGAAATTCTGTTCAGATTTTACAGCAGTCGAGGCAGAGCCACAACAAGAATGTTTCTAGTTTTACAAACAAATCTGAAAACAAGATTTAACAGCTGACCATAGCTGATATGCGATACCACCGATTTCCTTTTAGATTTTAATACAGAGTAAAACTCAGGCTGGTATTGACGATGCTATGTGCAAATACATCTAATGTGTCTGGTAAATCTAAAAAAAAAATGTAATCACTGCTTCATAAAGAATAGAGTAATTTATTATATTTGATTAAGAAATAAATTGATAAAGTGTCCTCATTTACAATAAAGTCAAGCTAATACAACAGGAAAAAGACACAATTTTGATCTTAGATTCAATGGAGCAAAAAGATCTGGTATCGGTGGTATCACTCGGCACATCAAACTTTCAGATGAAAGCTTTGATGTCGTTTTTAGGAGACGAGCAGCAGCAAATAGATAGGGGGTTTAGAAATTTTAGGCTTAAAGCTATAATTGGTAATCCTGCTCAGAAAGAACACTAGGTGAAATGGTCTATCCATCCTGAGAGTAGTCAATACATTAAGTGTTCAGAAAAAGGAATGAAAAAATTCCCACCTCTGTGAGAGCTGCAATACTGTAAAAATTCTGACCAATCGCTGCAGTTCAGTCCAAATGGCAGGGATTGGTCAGATGTCTTTATGTCAGATGTTCTCTTGTCTCATCCTGGCCACGCCCCTCCTTTCCCTCCTCCTCCATGTGCACACTCATCACATTTCACAGATGCAGGAAATATTTAAACCTTTGAGCCGTGGAGACAATTTAAGCATCAGAAGGACCTGAATAGTGATGTGGAGGTTGCTGTTTTTCTGTTTGACAGGTTTCTTTCCTTCGTTCTTAGCCATGGCTAAACGTCTCTTCCTCACTGGTAGAGGAAAGGCGCGTGTGGTGTGGCGTCATCTAGTGGCAAACTTTCCCATTACACACAATTCAGTGCCACAGAGACACTTAGATACATTTTTGCAATTTTCAATAATTAATCTAAAGAGCTGCTTCGAGATCACCAGTTGTCCATCCCTGCTCTTCTATTTTGGGGTGTGTATAAAATATGCTTCTGCCAAGCCATTCGCAGATGGATTGCACTGAAACAGTAATGTGTCAAAAATCTGCATTATTACATTTTCTTTATCTTTGCTGACAGCTGACTAAAGACCTTTTCTCCTGCAGCAAAAAAAGACAAACTTCTCAGACTTCTTCCATTGTTCAATCCTGCAGGGAAAAGACTCTCAGCAGTGAAGTGTATTGAACCAGAAACTGCTTGTATCTCAGAGAAAGCACAACCCAGCCTGCCTGTGTTTTTAGGAAAATACGATTAATTGTCATTATTTGAGAAGCATAATGCATTGTTTTAAAAGAGTTACATTCTTCCATTTCTTCTGTCATGATATCTGGGGCTATGGCTCTAAACGCCCACATTTAATCATGCCAGTGATAATAATTGGTGAAAACAAGCATTCTTTGAAGAAATGCATATTGTCCACCACCTTTCCTGCCAAAGATCGTGTGTGATCTGTTGGTGCTCCAAATGTGTGCTAGGGTTCAGGCTCAGCTACGACTACAACTAATTTCTGCACAGAATCTCGCCACCATTGAGCAGAAGTTTGAATGTGTTTAGAAGTAAATGCAGTGCACACGGCATCCTATTTGAAAGCAGATTTTATATTTAAGAGTAAAGATAGGATTAGTAAACTTGTTTTTTTAGTAGAACTGGTATTTCCCAACACTTAACAGATGCTTATAAAAAGACTCAGAACTGATAATTAAATCTACATTTTATGTTCATACTAAATAAGAATTGATTTGAGTTTCTGTTTGAAAAGGGAGCACCTTCTGTATCTTATTAATTGTATAGTTTAATATTTAAGGTCTTGTTTTCTTGGTGACTGTCTCATACAAGAAGGCGTATTTAATAACTGCAGTACTTGTTTTTTGTATAATGTTATGTAACTCTTTTATTGCAAAGTTATGTTCAGATATCAAGCGCCTACACTGCTATTCATGTTTTGGAATAAAATAAAATATTCACATTACGCCATCTCCAAAAGTCTTTGCTTACAAAAACCTAGTTAACCATCTTTAACTGAGTGAACCTAGATGTGCTGCATTTCAACTTGCTTATTCTGCAAATCGTCCTAAAGTACTTGTTTAAATCATTTAGAGCTGATCTGTTGGATTTATTTTAATGTTTTTATGGAGCCCTGAAGTCTAATATTCTTGCACTGGAGTGTATTTAAGGGTTTCTACAAAACTTAAGTGTTTGAGGCTGACAGATTTGAAAGTAATGAATTTGGACAGATAGTTATTGAGGGTCAGAAATTCATACTTTTAACGTTGTTAGGTACAGCTGCAGACGTTATTTGGCTGTTTTACAGAAAACATGAAAGCTGGACAAAACAATAAATCAGTCTTTATGTTCTTAAGATCTGCTGTTATGTTTATGAACCAACTGAAAGCAGGATACTAATGACAAAATAATAATAAAAAAAACAGGCGGCACAAACGGGGTGAGGACAGAGACCTGTGATAAACTTGTGACCTGTCCAGGGTGTACCCCGCCCATCGCACTGTGACTGCTGGATATGGGCACCAGTGACCCCGTGACCCTAAAAGGAAGAAGCAGGTTAAAGATAATGGATGGATATGTATTTGGTTGTTGAAGATGTATATAAATATACACATATACACACACACATCTTCAGCGACCATATATTCCACTTAAACTTTAGTCTACAGTGCTTTATTTGCCTCCCATCAACACCATTTACATTAAATCTCTACTTCCTTTCTTTTATGCATGACGTCATTTTGTTATTGTAGCTGTCATTCATAGAAATAGGTCTGCGCATGCGCGTCAGCCCTCCTCTCACCCCGCCTCTCCAGCGTCACGGAGCGGCGCAGCAGCAGAGCCCATCGAAGAGAGAGAGAGAGGGACGGAGCGAGCAAAGGAAAGCAACATCGCCGCCCATTCCCATCGAGCATCTTCAGCGACCAGCACCCAAAGTCGGGGTGGTAGAACATAAGACGTCGGCTCAGACTGCCCACCCGTGTCCCCAGTTGCACTCCTTAGCAGTTTTTTTTGTCACCTCAAAATGTCGGTGGGAAGTGACTTCGGAAACCCCCTAAGAAAATTCAAACTGGTCTTTCTCGGAGAGCAGAGCGGTAAGAGTTTTTTA
This sequence comes from Millerichthys robustus, assembly GCA_034783495.1. Taxonomy (NCBI): domain Eukaryota; kingdom Metazoa; phylum Chordata; class Actinopteri; order Cyprinodontiformes; family Rivulidae; genus Millerichthys; species Millerichthys robustus. The sequence continues at coordinate 17,992,057 of JAVKLF010000083.1, forward strand.
AATTTGTATTCATCTACAAAGTTCGTGTGTCGTGAAGTGAACTCGTTGCACCTGCTCGACTGCAACTTCATTCAGCTAGCTGGTCTGGATGGAAGGGTTTAAAGTTAAAGGGTTTGAACTTGAACGGCTTAAGTGGTTCGTAAAATGTAACCGTTTGTTTGTCAGCGCGTGAAGAAATGGGTGTTAGCTACTTTATTGAAATCAGTGAAGCGAAACTGTAGCCTAATTTAGTTTATCCGACAAGTCGTGGATGCTCGGCCTTGTTTCAGATTAATGACAAAAACCAAAATTATCTGCTGGTTTTGAACAGGTAATGGTTGTTAAATGTGACAGCGATGCTCTAAACTGTTACAAGCCGGCGGTGAGACACACCCAGGCTGTCAGAGGCGATGAGATAATTTCTGTGGCTGCAGTCTCTGGTATTGTTCCAACTTTAAGCTTTTTTTGTTACATCTGCTCTACAATCGAATCTATAAAATCACAATCCAGTTCATTCATTCGTCTGTTTTAACACTTTCGCAATCCGACCCTAATCTTTTCATGCCCACACCCTCAGACAGTCAGGAGCTTCTCGGTTTGTTTTTCTGAGGCAACTAAATATTTTTTTCCACAAGATTACTCCGAGATGGCTGAGACGTGGTGTAAATCTCTGGATTTGTTTTGGCCTCTGACAGGGCCAGGTCTGTTTTATGGTCTGTTTCAGCTGCCAAATGAACCACATTAGTAATGGGTGGCTCAGTCCACTATGATCTATTGATCATACATTATAGGGTGATGTGTTAGATTGAATAATGATTGTTTTAAAAAACTGCTTAGTATCTCAGTAAAATAGCATATTTCTGTCTATCAGACAACCTAATAATGAAAAAAATATTCTGTCTTACTGTTACTCTCAAATCTAATTATTATTATTATTTATTAGAAACGGGTGACATTTTGGATTAGGTATTTGTTACAAAGCACATATTCAAAATTGATTAAAACATTTAGATTTTGTTAAAATTAAAGCATTTTTTGGACCCAGTGAGCATAGAAGTGTAATGTCAGACAGTTTTCTAGCTTTCTTGTTTCCCAGAATATTTGATGGTTAAGTTATTGTCTATCTGTTGCAGGTAAGGTGTTGAAATATTAAAATATGTAAATTGTGAAACATTGCAAGAATCCACATGTGGTTCTTTCTTTGGTTTTTCCATTTTTATATAAAATGAGACATTTATTTTAAAACTAAATTAGAAAAATGACAATTGTAAAAATAAAAAGCTACTTTTGTGTCATTTTAATGGTTAGAGCAATGACAAGCTTTATATTTTGTTGGTGACCATTTGGGATCCTCTGGCGGAACTGTAAATCATGGCATGAACTCCCGGCATGTGATTTTTTTTTACTTATCACCATGTCACCATATCACCAACGATATGTTCGTTTTATTTAGAGGAGGTGGAGGCGTTTTATTAAAATCTGATGGTCTTATTGTGAACAAAATTACTTAAATATTAAAAGTTGTGCAGAATAGGGTTGAAGTGCAGCCATTTTCAATATGTTAAAGAATGGTTTGTTTTTAATCAGTCTTCCAGCCTCTTAAAACTCTTCTTTGGCTACTTCCATCATCTCTAGTATCTCTACATATTAAAACAAGCGTATAATTTATTTTAGATCTAGATAGCTGAAGTAGAAATCAAACGATGTGGATTTTTAATTAGTTTGGTTTTACATTTAGGATAAAAAAACAAGAAAAAAAACAGGGTTATTTATTTTTTAAATGTATTTTCAAACAGAACAACTTTTACCATAACATATACACATTCCCAGCTGTACTAAATGACATTTAAACAACTGATTTTTTTTTTTGAATTGTCACATAAGATTAAACATGCATACTTTAAAAAAATGTGTGATACTAAAGCTGAGATCTATAAACCAATATTTAGAAATAATCCAAGGCTTCCTTAGCATTTGCCATTCTATCTTTCTAGCAAAGCAAAAAACACAAAAATATGCTTGTTTAATACAGATAATAAGCTCATTCTTATCAGGAAGTCATGAATTAATAATGGTAAAAGGTTTAGCTTTTCTTGAAGGAATGCATGTCATCCTGCCTTTAATGTGAAGGTTTTAAACTTAACTGTTGTTACATGGGAACTCCCAAATGCTTTTTTAGCCATATGTTAAGAAGTTGTATGATAATTTACATGTGCAGAGAAAAAGATGATGTAATGGAGTTTGATTTGTTACAGCTTGTATAATTTCTCCATAGAACAGGTCTTAAAAGATGTGGTTGTTGAGGATGTTTCCTCACCAGTATATCTATTATGACAGGGCGGCATTGATCAATTTCTGCTCTGTTCCATTGAATCTTACTTTTTGCTGCATAAACAGTAAATTTGTGTATTATTTTCATGATGAGTAACAAATTACTCTAATTACTTGTGACATTGCTGCTACCAGGTTATTAAAGGAAGTGCTGTAAAGTTTTACCAGCCAGCAAACGTTTTGATGAATGTACTTATCTTGGAGACTCATGGGCTTGTAGAAGGTCGGCCTCATTCTGCTGTATCTAAAAATGTTTTGAGCTGTTGAACTCCAGCATCACCGGAGACCCTGCGCTGTGTGTGCTGTAGGGTCCCAGCCAATCTGCAGTAGTCAGGTCTGTGCCTGTTATCAGTGAGAGGAGACTTTATTAGTCAATCGTCCAGACAGTGTAGTATCTCCAGCGGAGCTGTCTCTTTGACATGCCTGTGATTATTTCAGCTGGTGGCCATGCGAGCGTGAATCCACTCAGCTCCTCCGGTGTCATTTATTAATGCACACATCTGGACTCGAGGATGTCAAGAACTGGAGCATCAGCTCTAAGCCTGCCGTGAAAAAGGGCCTCTTGCTTTTTTTTGTTTTTGTTTTCTCACTAGAGTGTTTTTGGATACCCTCAGTACAGAAGTGTCTGAAAAGCACATCTATAAAGGGAAAGCTAACACTAGTTCTGTTTTTCATAAAAGAATCCGCTAACGTCAGAGAGATGAGGGCTCCAGATTAAGTAGAAGGAAGCAGGCAGAATGTTAAATGAGCTGTCAAGAAATTTCTCCTCCTGCTTACTTCTCTGATTGTTTCCTACAGTCCCTTTACAAAGGAGGTGGCTAAACATTTTCTCAACAAAGCAAAAGAGGCTTTAAGCAGCAGCTGTTTTCTGGTCAGTATGCCCACGCTTCTGGGGAAAACAGCTTTTTTGCCAATTCTAACCTCAAAGCAATCAACCAAATCATAGTTGGAATGCCTTCAAATACTGATCAGTACTTTCTGAGTCATGCATATTTTTCCATAAACTTGTTTTTAAAGCACAACAATACTGCGTCGTGTTACTTTGTAAATGCCGGTTGTTTAGAGGTAATCCCTGCCTCATGCTTCATTTCAATTTAGAACAACAGATGGGAATATGTCGGTTGGGTATTGTAGATGTTTTGCTACTGGGAGGTTTTGCTCCCTGAATTAAATAAATGCCACCTTGAATTTTTTACTGTGAAGAGCTCGCACAAACACAAAGTGTTGGCTACAAAATAGTGCTGAATCACCAGAGCTGTGTGCTTCGTTGCAGAGTTTAGTTTGTTGTTAATGCATCAATCACTTTGTCTCCAGGAAGCAGCATTTTTCTGAACAGATTAAATTGAGTTTTGGTTTTGCTGGACAGAGATACAGGAAATCCATTTCTTAGCTGTAGGGCGTTGAAACTGTAAATGCAAATAAAAAACACTGCACATCCATAACCTGCATCTCCATGTTCAGCTGCATGTTATTAGACCAGGGATTACTACAATCATAATAATAATAAACTTGGTTCCGCCCCCTCAGGGTGGTCCCTCTTACGTCAGCATTGATGTCATCATAAACGAGGTGAGTTCTTTTTAATGTTTAAAGTAAATTTTTACAGTTAATCACAAAGTATAAAGTAAGTGTTTATCTGAAATTCAGTTCATCAGTAACAAAATATCTTAGAATAGTATTAAGAAAAAGAATAAATTTATACATGTAAATATTTGACTTCCTAATTTCATCTTAATGTTAAGGACTCCTTGTGATAATTAATATTTTACAATGGCAGATATATTAAATCATTAATAACAATACAACTAATGATAAATTATTAGAATTCTGTCAGTGCGGCAGAAAAACGTGCAAAAATTAGGACAAAAGAGTATGAGTCATAGATAAATTAGAAATGAATGATTTGTTGACTGTAAATTCTCATGTAAGGTAACACTTTTTAGGTAAATCTTCCAAAAACACATGTAAACCTTCAAATAAACATCTAGCATAAGTATACCAACAATTCTCCTAGTAGCTTAGTTTATTAATTAAAATTAATTAGGACAATGTCTTATCTAAGAATATAGTTGGTTAGTTAATATTGCATTTTTAAAAATGTTGATATAGATAAAAACAAATTATTCTAGACCACACTTTACAAATTCTTCCTATGTTGGTCAAATAATACACATACTGTCATGGTTTAATGGTGTTAAACATGTACCATGTGAATAGTGAATAAACACTTTCAGACTGAAGCAGAATAAAACTTCTGTAAGTTCAGGTTCGAGTGTGGCTCTCTCAGCCTTCATAGTAACTGTTCTTTTCAGGTGTCCATCTTCCCCAACATCCTCTGAAACTGAATCAATAAGCGAGACGCTGCTGAGAACTGGGCAGTAAATGGACTTGATGTGCCCTTAGCTTGTAAGGTTTTCCTTGAACGAAGGACTTTAGATAGGCTGTCAGTATTGACTTCAGACTCGAATCCAGGCAACATTCCCTGAGCAGCTTCTCTGGTGTAACATCTGATAATCTCACAGCGTCTACAGATAAGTGGCCTACTCTTTAATTTCACATCTAACTGCATCTTCCTGACAAGTGTTTTTCTTCTCATATAGTTCGGGGGTGAAGAATGTCTCTGATGGCTTTGATCTAACATTGATTGGCTCAGCTGTCTGATAATTGTCTCTTTGTCTATGAGTTTAAGACAAGTAGCTGTTTTCCAAACCAAATCTTAAATCCTATAATAAACATCACTTTGCCTGAATGTCAGTGTTGATTTTTGACTATACCAATAATTTAGTTGGAAGTCATTTGTTGATAGTCGGGTTGGGCAGTATTCATTCTTTAATACCACTAAGTCTTCCTCAAGTTATACCCTCATAACAGAGTATTAAATATTGGTGCGGCTGTGGCTGAGTGGTTACGGTAGTTGTCTTCCACTGAGAGAGTTGGGGCTTCAATTATCCTGCTATTCAGTCACATGTTGAAGGGTCTCTGGGCAAGACGCTGAACCCCCCCACTGCCTCTGATGTGTGTTCCATTAGTATACGAGTGTGACTGACTAGTCTCAATAAAATGATTTATCTAGATTAGCTTTGTAGAGAGACACAGTAGAGAGCCGTGTGAAGCGCTTTGAGTATCCTGGTTGGATAGTAGGTGCTATAAGTACAGTCCATTTACCATATTAGTATTAGGACAATATTCAGAGCATTATTAATTTTTTGGGATGATTTATAACCTTTTTATCACCAAAGCCCTGACATGGCATGCACTCATCCTTGTACATTCCTACAGCAGACCTGTAATTTTTAAAACATTCTGACTAATGTCAATGGTGTTTCTTAAATCCCTCATGTCCCCCCTCTGCTTATCTGGCCAATCACTGAACAGGATTTAAGGGCTGGATTTTGGAGCTCATTTTAGAGAAAACTGTAAAAGGTAGTTTAAAATAATTTAGCACAAATCCAGTTATAGTCTGCATTTGTTAATCTCTGGTTCATCTGGGACACGTTTAAAAGTAGATTTTCTCTCAAGCAATACCAAGTCAAGAAATTGTAGGTTTTATGTGCAGTACATCTGCTGCATAACTGAGTGGGTGTAGTCTCTCAGGTTTTTGTAGAAACCCTGCTCAGAATGAAGCAGATCTCTTCTGCACACGAACCGATGTGATTTAGCTTCTACTGCCTCTGAGCTGGTGAAAAGACTTGGAGGCAGTATATGAGAACATTTGACCAATAACATAATATTCAGAGCGAGAGCTGCTCTTATATTAATGTGACTTCTGACTCTTGTCGTTTTTAAAACCCAACTTTAAAAAGCGTTCAGGAAATTTTAAAGGGTTTTCACACTAGTCTCTCAAAATCGTCTGCTTTAGAAATTGATTGCATAACGCAAGATCTTTCAAAAGGAGGGAGAGAGTCAGAAAATCCAATTTAAGGCTAATTCCACTTGTTCAAACAGAACCCCTCTTTGAATAAAGTCCCTGCTGTGGAGGAAGGCTGTCATTTACACAGCGTGGAACTTGACTGGGTTCAGTGGGTCTCCGTCAGTGTTTACCCTTTTCTCCAGCTCCCCATATGAGCTGTCAGCCTTAAATTATTGCAAGATTCTGTTAGTTTTTTTACAATATGCTTCATATTAGTAAAAGTCTAGTTTTTTGATAGTTGATGCAGTAGATTTGGCTGTATCTGTCGTTACACATGCTAGTGTAAGCAACATACAACTGGTCCTACAGGGACCAAAGGAGCAGAGGCCAGCTGAACATTCATCTTCTCAGCTTAACATAGAAGAAAGTGTTTTATTTCTCTCAGTGGGCAATGAAATGAATCACCAGCAGATGACTTGCAGAGAAACAGGTGGCAGGGATGCTGTGGGACGATGGAAAAGCAGTACCAGTCGGATGAGTCTTGTGTTGATTTGTGATGTCCAGATTGTCAGAGATGGATCTTCTTATACACAATGCATTCATTTCAGTCTTTCTGCAACCATTTATGAAGCAAAATCTGGCCTTTTATTTGAATCCTCAAGAATGTCTTCAGTTTTTTTTTAGTCCTGCACATTCCTGTAGCGTCAGGAGAGTTTAGCCTTTAAGCAAAAGCAGTCCTTGATTTTCAACAAAACTGCTTTTGTTCTCAAAGTGCAACAAAAAACTGGAGGGAAAATGATTAGAATGTCACCAGGGATATCCATTCTTAAGTCAGCATTTCTAATTTTTGCCGGTTTAGCTTGTGCCATGCAGAAAATGCAGCCCCCTAAATGACTTCATTATTTTACACTGCAACTCCCTGTTTGTTATTAATCATATGTCACTGATCATATGTATCATATATCACTTGGTCTCAAGCCTCTAGAAGGATTAGTTTGGTTTATTTGCAGAATTTTAAAGTGCCAGTTTGATAAAGTAAGCTTGTGTTGTTCTATGTGTTAAACAACACCTTGACTAACTGAAAACAAAAATTGTTTAAACAAATATTCTTGTATTGATTGACTTTCAAATTGTGTTCTCAGAAATTTGCTAATGTGAAAATGTTTTATTTTATTTTTTCAGTGTGCAAATAACACCTACTTATTAGTTTTGATTGATTGCTGGAGTCAAGTAAAAAAATCTAAATACTCCAGTGGAAAGTCCTTGAAGCTAATGCCTAATTGACCCGCAGTGGGGTCCTGACCCCAACTTTGGGAACCACTGATCTAGATAATGTATCCATGAAATTCATATAAAACAAATGCTATTTAAAATTATCTCTGAGCTGGAGAGTACAATATTTTTCCTTGAAAATCTAAACTGCTCAC
>JAVKLF010000083.1:18096121-18107465 GCA_034783495.1 Millerichthys robustus
AGAACTTATTGGAAGCTCAAGACAGCTATGACATTATGTTTTTTACAAGTGTATGTAAACTTTTGACCACAACTGTAAAACACCTGAGGCTATGAGACTCGCAATGAGACTGCAATGAACAATTTGTTTACTTTCTGTAAGTTTTCTCACAAATTTAAGTTGCCAAACTAGTCTCCCAATGAGATACTACCATAATGGATCATTTTTACATAAAACCAAACGACATGAGGGTCAGTGATGCATAGTTTGATAAACCCTTTCTCGTACAAAGCCAGGCTACAGGATGCTTACCTGGCAGATGATGTCCCTGTTGGTGAAACGAACAATCATGCGATACTTGGGTGTGTTGTACTTGTTCTTATCTTGAACAACAAGGCGCTTGCGAGCAAAGTAGTCAGTCTTTCCCTCTAAAAACAAACAAAACAACATTAATTATTCACCGAATGAGTCAAGATCATACCATAAGACATGTAATTCTGTGCTGCTGCTGTACCTCTCCTCCTCCTGAATTTGACCTGGTACCTCTTGAAGTAGGCCTTGTTCTTCACCACTTTAACAAAACCCTGTGAGAAGATGGACACTGATTAAATAGACAGCAGAGGCCTGACAGATTATTCTTTACAGCGTTTCTGGGGCCACATCTTAACTGTCACCCTCAGAATGTAATGTTAAACGAAGCTAATATTAGCATGTATAGCCAGTACAAACAGGAGCAGGTAGCAGCTCCGTGAAATGAACAATAATAAAGATTAGGGGCTAAAAATTATATTTGACTTGAGGTATTAACTCATTAATCATCCATGAATAAACAACAATTATTGTTATTTACGGACGTCAGGAAGCAAGTACTCAGGGAAGTAAGCGGGTAGGCCACGTTTAGGCAGACCCGGGTCGGCATTAGCAGGAATGAATCCATTTTCATCTAAACATCAGCAACGCGTTTTCAGCCATTTAGACAGCACGCGACAGTAAGCGTGCACACGGAGTACGTGTGTAGACACATATGAGGGTAAATTACAAACCATTTTGCAGTCTTTTAGTCTCCTTAAAAAGGAGCCCGGAGCCAAAGACTGTGGCTTGACTCCACTGCAATGGAAAAAGGAAGGACCTCTTGCGCATGCGCAATAAATAGAGCTGCAGACGATTTGCCACTCTGCCCCCTGGCGTTCTGGAGCGGTATACTCACACAGGCTTTTGGATGTGGGCAGAGGTGATAATTGAACCTTTCAGGCCACGAGTTGTGAGTTTCATTAGCATTTATTTATTATTGTAGATGTACATTCAGAGATTATTGATCCAGTGGGTAATGAGATATTTTGCTGACAGATAGAGTTGATCGTAATAGTGAATTGCATAGTTTTAAAAACAGATCTTTCATGAATAGTTAGGCCTACTTGTTTGGGACTAGTGTCAGCTGCTACCACATCAGATTGTAGCTCAAAATCTTTAATTATAGTCATTTTTGTTTGCCAAGAACACTTAGCTGTGGCGGCCATCTTGAATAGGGTCGACTCCAAACGTTTTGCAAAACTGATTGTAATTATGGTTTTCTGTATTCTCTTTTTATTATAAGATCAAATAATTTTTTTAAATAGGTTTTCATTTTTTTCACCTGATTTGCTGGATTGTGATGAAATTTATCTCTAAGAAATAATAAATGTAAAAGTTGTTGACATTTTAGACACTTTAAAACATACGTAATTAAAGCAAATGACGTGCCTTACTTTTAATATTTTTTTCTTCATCAATTAAGTATGTATGCTTTAAGCACTACAAAAAACACGTTTTGGAAAAGGTAATTTCTGTTTCTATAAGAATAATTTATTATATTCCATTTTTTGACTAAATATTGACAGAAATTGGCTCTTAAGCTTTGACTTTTGTCACTGATGTTGGCCCCTGATCTAGTGCTGCAACTGAACACACACCCACACATACACACTCACATAAACACACACGCACGAGCAAAACATGATTGTCCGTTTGGTCTCTGCAACGTACAAAACTGACAACAAGAAGAAGAAAGAAAACTTTCTAAGGCAAAATCAGGAGATGCAGTGAAGGATTTCATGTGGTGGCTGCAGGCACCAAAGCATTACGATCCAAATAAAACTTACATTTTTTGACTGATAGTAAGTAAACAAAAAACACTGTAATCATCTCTGACTGTTCACTTTGATAAAATGATAATATGTGCAGCAGGGTTACAACAGGACAACAAAAGAATGAAATGTCTGAACAAATAGCTGCAGCTTTATTTAACCTTTTAATTGACTTTTTGTTGTTTCTCCAGGAATGATCTCCACTCCTAACACGACGGCACATATCTTTCAAAGACATGATGTGATAGGACTGGCTGAGCAGCGCATCAGATCTACAGGTCTACAGCCGTGATGCGTTTCCTCCACGACACGACGTCAGCTCCTTGTCAGAGCAGAGGAGTGTCGGACAAAGGGAAGGGTGTGCGTCACCACTCGCACGTCAAACCTGAAAAGCAGCTTTTCTGATGGTTTGGTATGTGAATCCAGGCTGTCGCCGCAGAACCATTTTTATCACACCAGCTTCGTTCTGAGTTTCTGTTGACACTGTGTGACCAGAACTGCTAAGACACTTCTAGTGTCTTATTTGGAAGTTATTTTTTAGCTACATTAATTAATTTTTTTAGTCATCAATTCAGCATTATGGATATTTTTTTCTAGAAATGATTTCTGGTATTTTCTGCCTTTAGAATGTAAACAAGATGGATTAACTGACAGACTTAATGACCAAATAGTCTGAACTATTCCCTCTGCTCTAAAAGAAGTAGTTTTCTCCTCTCAGCGATGAACTTCAGGTAAGATGTTTTGATGATTAACCACCGATTATGTAAGTGCTTCTCTTGAGTGTGAGCTAAAGGAGTTGTCATTCTTTAAGTCTAAAGTTCTTAATGTCTGAAACTTTTAAAAGTTATATCTTTAAGGCTGATGTTTTGTTAAGTGGTATCTTGTTTTCACTGTGTTTTTAACAACAAATATAGCAAAATGAATGAATTAAGTAATCAAAATGTTTTTTAAAACTAATTTGTTCTTCATAGCTTAGAGGATGTGTTTTTTTAGTGCCATGAATATTTTTTAACATCTTGTGAATGTTTACACATTTTGTCACATTAGCCCAAGATTTAAGAACTTCTTCTTCCCAAGTGCCATCAGAATCAGAAATAATTAAATGTTTCCATCTCTTGACCGGACCTCTTGCACAAGTGCATCTTTTTTTAACTTATTTTACTTTACATTTGTACATTCCACTAATTGGTACTCTTGGTTTTGTTTTATTGTGTTATTTTTGGTTTGTCTCCCCTGGCATTTGTTGTGGACAGCAAAATTAAGACTTTCATTGCTCAGGGAAACATTTTTCCATTTGTTCTCATGGCAATAAACACTTTGAATCCCTGAAATTATTGATAATAATTGCAAAGTAGGGAGTAGTGAAAGATGAGTGGATACATTGATTTTTTTTCTACCAGTTTTAAAACCTCATCAAACTTTCTCTCAGACTCGATTTTGTTATGTTGGAAGCTGTTTGGTCTTTAAAGTGCGGTTGTTACTTTATGTCACTAGGGGGCAGTGTTATTCCAGAGTTGGCGCATGCTCAGTAGCATGTAAACACTAGATATTTGTGTACACGTATTACCGCTGCATGGGCTGGACCCGGGACTCAATGGGAACAGGCTAAAGTTAACGCTGGCTGCTAGCCCTAAGTAGAAACTCTGCCAAGTTGTCTTGGCTAATATTTATCTGTACACGTTTTGTGAGCCGGCTCTTTTTCCTCATCGTAGCGGGACTATACTTTCGTGCATGGGAAACTGGAGTTATTTGCTGGGGCTGGCTAAAAACGCTTGAAGGTAAAAGGGATGTTCTTTTTTTGGGCTCTGTCTAATTACTGGAATGATCGCTAACTCGCTCAGTAAATGGCTCGAAGTTATCGCAGTCCAAATTAAAGTGGATACTGTAGCATTGCAGTTTAATAATGATTATTACTTATATCATACAGACATTGCTGCATAATAGTTTGCATTTTAGCTTGTCAGCAGTGTCGCTAGTATTTTGGTTCAACACAACTCTGGATACATCAAAAACAACTTACTACTGAAGAAATGATTACGATAGTACATTTAGGGACAATTTGAATTGCAACTGTTTAACACGAGCCTTGTTTATGATGTTTAAATCGTCGACATTTGTAGTTTTCTGGAAGACTTGCGCTGTTAAATTTGATGCTACATCCCCATTTTATCGAGCCTTAAAAGGACCCGAGCTCTCCTGTTTGTGGATCAAAATGTTTACAGATGGGGAGCATGATGTGCTCCTTAAAGAAAAGGGAAAAAAAAGATTTTATACCAAGTTGTTGTGGGGATAACTGTGTGGATGTCTTATAATTAGACCGTAATGAAGCAAAAACGTACAGTTGTGGACGAGAATCTCATCAAAACACGTTCAAAACTGCTCAAAGTACCGATTATTGCTAACTAATTACTAACTAAATAAAGTTTTAGAGTTTTAGACTTTCACTTTATGATCATATGTGGCTGAGGTGTAGCTGTTTTGTCAAACCCTAAAGTAACATTATACACAGTCTCATGAGTATTGAGAACAAAATTGAACATTGTTGGTACACTTTTCTCAGTCCCAGAAACATTTCCTATAAACCTCGAGGCTTGTTAACATGTATTTTTGGTAATTCTTGTGTTTTTATAGAAATATTGGAGTCCTTTTAGGTCTTCTTTCATGCAGCGCTTTATAGTTCAACATACAACGGATGGTACCATCAGAAAGTGATGCCTTAGTGTTAAGTTTAAAATATTTAGGATGGTTTCCTTACCTCCTTTTTTATTTTTCTAATCAATCTGGGGTTGAATTTCCACTTGCATCGACCTCCTGAAAGGCTGGCTACAGTTGCAAGAACCTTACACTTTTTATTAATGTTGGTAGCAGTGGTCAGAGTAAGATGGAGACAGCTCTCTCTGGGATTTTCTCTGTTCCACGTTTCGTTCTGTGCGCACAAATTTACCAGACAAATTTATCTGTATTTGATTATGTCACAATTCAAAAATGATTACAATGCACTTTATCTTGTGCTTATGTCTCAGGTCACCTCTCTTTTAAAATGTCTTCTTCATAGTGCTGACCACTACTTAAATATTTACACTGCATAGTGAGGCAGCCTACATCTGATAACAACACACAGACTAAATTACATGCTGCCACAGACACTGTCATTAACTGCGGCTTAAAAAAATTAAAACAAAGCTTCGGCTTAAGTTGCCAGTTTTCTCTTCAAACTTTGCAAGCAGCTCTTCATCATCTGGTAAATTTCACGAGCAATTTGACTGTTCTTTGGTTGCTTGTTTTGGAGGTCTGTGGTCTGTTCTTCACTTGGACCTGAAGCACGGGAGCTAATTTAATTGTTGCCATGTTCATAGTGAAAGCATTTTAAAAAACTTATGGTTTTAAAGTGGGTTGTTACAGTTATGTCAGCAGGCTTTTTATGTTGCCTCTGCAGCTCTAATCTCTTGAGATCTTGAGATTGTAGTGGCTATTGTTTGTCAAACCAAACATCCTATAAAGTTCAATCCATTAGCCACTACACAAAGTAAAAAAACCATAGGCCCTACCTGCTCCTTCCCTGGTCCAATACCAGTTCCTGTATTTACAGGTAGTGGACCCACAGTTCTTCCTTTCAAAATAAAATACACAAAATAACTAGAACAAACAAACAAAAGAAAAACAAACAATTATTAACCTACAAATAAACTCTGTAGCTAACCAAATAAATAACAAATAAAAATATAAACTAAGAATAGATTAACAAAATGCAAAGTAACAAAAATAAAGAATAAATAGCTCCTACAGAGATGATGAAGTCAACTCTGATTATTTTGAGAGAAAATTGTTGCAAAGTTTTTAGAACAAATTCGAAACTCAAGGGACAAAACCGTGAGACTCTGCGACTCAAACAGGGAACTGGAGAACCCCTGTTCCAAACATTTTGAAACATTTTTGGGGACTCTCACTCAAATGATGTTTGTTAAATGGTCTCCATCAGTTGCAGCCCAGATTCTATAGTATCAGTCACTACTGGCAGTGTTTTGTGCGCACAGCTTGTATATACTGTAGTGCAGCTCATGTGAACGTCATTTTGACTTTAAGTTCATAGAAGCCAAAGTACTTCCAAACACTGGCTTTAAAAGCAGAAGGTACTGCTTGTTTATTGTCCCTCTGACATGTGCATGCCATAAAAAAATAAAGGTTATGCATTTCAACTCTTCAGAATCTTGCCATATGTTTCTCAACACATACTCAACAACAACATTCATTAAATATTAATCAGTTAATTAAATTTTTTTAGTTGATTCAGAAGTGTTTCCATCCACATCACAATTAATCAAAAGTAGATTATATTCCCCACCCCTGGACAAAGATACTGAAAGGAACTTGTTTGTCAGCTGATCACTTATTTGTTTAGCCATTGTATTCAAATGACTTTGGTTGAACATTTCTTTCTCAGAAACTCCAACACACAGGCCTGGCACAGAAATGTCACAGTTGTGCTGTTGCTTTTACCAGTTCAGGAACACGTCAGGAATGGTTTACTTTTTTTTCTTCACAGAGTTATTTTTACTTGTTATGACTCAAGGCAGTCTGCGGGTCTGTTCACATTAAGTGTGACGAATGAGCCTGCACAAATGTTTCTACCTAAATAATTGCAGGTTATACTGATATTGATTACAGCTGTTGTTTTCTAGTAATAAAGTGTAAAAATAATAATAATCTAGGATTAGTACCTGTTCTATTGATACTAGGGTCCATACTGTCTGTCACACTCAAATCCTGCTTTTTGTCTGTTTTGATCTATGAGTAGTCAAAAAGTTGAAGTTTTATTTATCTGTTCAACACAAGAAATTAATTATAAATGGGATTTAATTGTTACCTTTAATCCTGGCAAGAGTCAGATGCAGCAGATTTAATGTGCTACATTACCGTGTGGTTAGTCGCTTTCTTTATGTGTTTGCATGTTGAGGAAACATATTCAAGAAGACCAAAGAACCTTGTGTGTACATTTGGAAATTGTGAGCTTCCATGTGTGTGTGAAGTGAAAGGCCTTTCCACCTCAGATAAAGTGTGTTATTGTTGGCCTAGCCTGGCTTTAGCACTCCCACACAGCTGAGATATTGTTTCCCCCCACAAATGTATTATTGCAGTTTGGTAGATCTGCTGCAAAATGCACATGGAGATGGGTGAAATGAAAAAATAAGCTTAACTTCTTATATTTGCCTTAGTTTTTAGACAAGTGTGACACATCTGTTAATTCTGGTCTTTCTCATTTCCCCAATTTACCTAGAAGTTTTTAAAAAACATTTACTGAGGCCCTCTTCTGTCCTTACTTTGAGCTTCATTAGCTATGCACTCTGCATCTCAGGGCCCCTTTCAGTTCTTTGGTGAACAAATGCAGCAACAATTCCTGAATCCAGGATTTATAGAGAAGCTGTTCTTCTGTAGGCTTGGCTTGCCAGAGGGAATGTCTTTTAAGGCCACTTGGACAGTGGCATCTGACAGAGCCTGGCTTTCCCCTGGCAAGAATGGAGTCAAGTCTAACTTTGTTTATACTTTGGTCCCAACAGTATTATCTGTGGCATTTTTTAGTCTTCTCAAGAACATTTGCAATAAAGGTCTAACATTCTTTGAAAGAATGCATGTTGCTCACTAGTGATGGGTATTTTTAACAACCTCACAATTTAATTTGATTTAAATTCTTTGGGTTGCAATTTGATTCAATTTCGATTCAATGTTGCTTTAAATGCTACAATATCAATTTCAATAGAAGAAGAAATACACAGATAATTTATTAGAGTCCCTGTGGATAATCTTTAGATATTTTTTTTTTTGCCCGTCATTGTTTCCATGCTTTTGTGTGTGACACGTGCTGCAGCATGAAGGCTCACCAGGAGTATAAAATGTCTCACAACCACATGAACGAGAACAGATGTCTTGAGAAGTATGTAGCAACTTCAACATTTTTTCCTCTTTTTGCTTTTTAACCTTCTTCACTCCTTTTCAGTATCCTGCTGGGTGGCAGTGTAACCATTTAATCTCTAGATGGGGTTAAAATAAGTCTAGGTCCTTTCTCCTGGTGTGAGGACAGACGGGCACTTCCTAGTGTGCAATGATTTGATCAAGAGATCTGAAGGCTGTCTTTTTTGTAGCACTTTGACCCTCAGTGTGATTAGCATATGACTGCAGAGCTGTGTGTTGGACAAAGGTTTACAAGAGTCTGTAAGTGAGGATTCAGTTGAAGTCCTCAATTTAACAAAGACATTTAAACACCTTCTTTAAAAATGAACATGGATCAAAAACTGCATGTTCTTATGGAAACCAGCTGAAAGCTTGAAGGTTTGGATTATTTGGAACAGTAGGTAGGAATATGGAGAAATTTTCCTGCTCTCGCCTTTTTGAATCGTCTTCCTGTGAATGAAAACCACAAGTGTTATTTATTCTTTTCTGAATTTCAAGTATGAGTATATGAATGGTTGATTGATGATTATTACATATGGTCTTCATATTTAACTTTGTTATAAGAGGCAAAAGGAGCTTAAAGCATTTATTTTTTGTAACAACACTCTTACAATCATTTTTGTTGATTAGCTGTGGCAGCCATATCTTATGGCATTGACTCCACAAGTTAATTAGTTGTAGATGTACATCTAATGTTTATGTCTGAAAAGTTTAATTAAAATCCAACCAGGGGTTCATTGGATATTTTGCAAACAAGCAAGGTTGCTTCCAACAGTTAATGCTAAAGTTTTAAGCAAAGATCTCACACATGAAATGGCACTTGATGAATGTGTCATTAATGAGTCTTGGCTACCAGATTTTAGAACAATACCTCTAAAACTGACTGAGCCATTTTTATGGTTGCTAAAGCCAGTTGTGTGTTGTGGACATCCTGAATTGGGTTGGCTCTAATCGTTAACCAGTTGTAGTTGTACATTCAGCGATCATTTCTTGAAAGTTTAAATCAAATTTATTCAGTGGTTGATGAAGTATTTTGCTAACAGACTAAGGAAGTTGTCTCCAAATACTTAACAACAAAATTTAAAACACAAATTTTGTGTAATCTGTTAGTTCTCATAATGTGTCAGAGATAATGATTAGCTACTATAATGCTTAGCTACCACCACGTTAAATTCTAGCTCAATATATGTGAAATTGACTGAGTTACAGCCTTGTGCGTGTGTTTTGTTAGTTGGCTGCAGTAGCCATCTTGGATTGGGTTAACATTCATTAAAATGCATTCAGTGATTCATGAGACATTTTGCTAACAGACAGACATCTGAATGTACAGACACTAGCAGGCAACACCATGCCTCATCTGTTTGTAGTAAAATACAAAAAAAAAATACATTTAAGATTTGAGTTGTTGAAGGTGGTTTAGAGAGAAACTAGTGCCATGACACCAACAACAACATTTTTCTGTCACAATTCTGTGCTTACGCATCCAACTTTTATCGGAAAACAAGCAAGTCATTTAGGATATTGATTTTTGGAAACCGAAAGAGAAACTGAGTCGCCCAAGCTGACTGAAATCTAAGCAGCAGCATCGATCCACAAATTGGGGGTGCTGTTGACGTAGCACTGCAACGGTGTTGGAGTCCAGAGATGTTCCATCAGGATTTCAATACCTGATTTACATAAACGCAAGCTTTGCATTCAAAGGAGTTGGGTTTTTTTAAAATTGGTTCATGTCTGAGTCCTGTGAAATATGAAAATGTCTGTTTTTAGAACTGCAGTTTCATAAGAAACTTAAGGACACAATATCTCTCTCCAACCTCTGCAGGTGGCGACAGATAAGGTGGCAGGAAAGCTGAGTTCTACTCTCTCATGGATGAAGAACTCCGTGTCGCTCACGGTCAGTCAGATGGCTAGCCAGGTGGCCACGCCCACATCCCTGCCGACCCCTGCTACCTCCTCCTCCACATCTCTGTCCTCGCCTGCCCTCTCACCCTCCTCGCCAGCGCAGCTCAGTCCAGATGATGAAGAACTGCTTGCAAAGCTCGAGGAGCAAAACAGGTAAGCTGACGGCCTGAAGATTTTTTTTATTAAACCTTTTTAGCCTTAAATATGTTTGAATTGAAAGGGACAGAACAAGTGTTGACCTTAAAAAAAAGAACATTTTATGTCTAATGAGAGAAAAGAACAGATGTATAGAAAAAAAATCTGTTTTGTGGGCAGACAAACTGAAGAGCTGGATTTGTGGCTTTAAAATCGGGTGCAACAAGTCACATAGATTGTAGATTCAGTATTGGAAAAAAAAACCCCTGCATGTTTAAAAGTAACATCATTGAATTAAAATAGTTTTGTTCAAAGGGTCGCTGCTTATAGTGCAGATAAACTGCAGCGAGTGAAAGCTTATTCTGCATCCTGTAGAGGTAGATGGATTCAACAATCGTTCAGCAGTCTGCATCGACCGTGCCTCAGCATAGCAAGTCTATTAAAATGCAGGCAGATCCGTGAGCAGTGTGGAGTTGGTCCACTTAACACTGCTGTCCTGTGTCAGTGTGCTCTCTGTGACGGGTGCATTTCAAAGCAGGGGGGCTTTTTAAGGCACGGTTCACATAATAAAATAACCATTGCAAGCTTGGCAAAAAATAAAGTTAAAGAAAGAAATTCTGCTTGATAGTCTAACTCATTCAGCCTAGTCTAAAGCCATTCTGCCCTCAGACATGGTGGTTAGTGACAAAGTACCCAGAGATGTTTGTATTGAGGAGCTCCAGCATTAAGAAATTCTACTTTTGGTAATAGAGAGGTTTTCTCCTGTAGAGTCTGTGTGTGTTAGGCAGAGCAGCTCATGTAAACTCGCTGCAGCCTCTCTGGGTTTGTGCTCATGGTGTTCATGCTCCGTTCTATTTCTGTTTCAAAAATAAACAAACTGGCTTTATATATCAGGCTTCAGCTGCCCTTGAAGTGCTATTTGACTGTCTAGTTCAAAAGCACATTAGCCTCTCTCAGCGTGACCACCCACCTTATCATTAGTGAAGAAATTAACCATAGCAGCAGGAATTTACTAAGCAAGATGGCTCATGAGGAACAAAATGCAATTTTCTATTGAAGATCAGAATCCATCAAGTTGTAACAAATCATAGTATAAACTAGAAATTAGAGGTGTGCCGATCGATTGGTCACCGATCACAATCGGGCCGATTTTTGTGAAAAAGTGCATGATCGGTGATCGGTGATCATTGGCTCTTTTGCCGATACCGATCACGTGCTTCTCATACTTTGCAGCCTGCAGTGGCGCCCCATTTCCTTCA
>JAVKLF010000083.1:18117915-18135768 GCA_034783495.1 Millerichthys robustus
ACACACACACACACACACACACACACACACACACACACACACACACACACACACACACACACACACACACACATTTCACATACTCATGTATTGTCGTCACAGCAGGAAAGACTAGTGTTCCCGGTCAGCAGAGGAAGTTGCTTAATAAGCTTAAATCAGCATTATTGCATGGAAACAAATGACTGTTTAAAGTGAATTTTCCACCTAAATTATATTTAATAGTGGAAACTGATAACTGACAAAACTATAGCTTAATGCTGTTTTAAGAATAATAATTTCTCCCTAGGCTATTAATTCCTATACAGGTTCTTTTTTTTTGTATCCAGATGTAAAAAAATTGAAGTGTCACTATATTTGAAATAAAGCTGGACTAAACTGTAGTCAGGGTTTTTCCTGATTTTCTGTGTCAGAGATTTAAAAGTGCGTAACTCAGCCAATCGAACAGAATTCTCTCTGCTTTGGAGAAAGGCTGTAAAAATAAATGTTGGAACAGGAAAACAAAACCTTCTGCTCTCCATTTGGGCTTCAAAGTACCCACTGCAGGTGTTTGATGGATCTCTCTGAGGGGATTTGTTATTTAGAATAATCAAAATCAGCTCACCCAGTCTGCAACAAACACACACACTTTTTTTTTTTCATTTGTTTGAAATACGATGTTGTTAACACATAAAACTACTTTTTAATCCAGCTGAACATTACTTTTATTACTGTTCAAAGCAGATTTTAAATCTGTCAAACAGATATGTAACCCACTCTGCTGCAGACCTACAAGCCCAAAAGAAAACACTGAAGTATCTGTGGTTTTCTACAGGATCTGGTGAGAAAAGGGGTTCCTCATCACTTTCGAGCCATTGTGTGGCAGCTGCTGTGCAACGCCCAAAACATGCCCATCAAAGACCAGTACTCAGAACTGCTGAAGATGACGTCGCCGTGCGAGAAGCTGATCCGTAGAGATATCGCTCGCACTTACCCTGAACACGAGTTCTTCAAGGAGAAGGACAGTTTGGGCCAGGAAGTGCTTTTTAATGTCATGAAGGTACAGCTCTTCTTCTGTCTGAAGAACCTAAGTCAGTGAATTGATATTTATACAAACAGAAAACTCAAAGTTTCCAATAAAACTTCTGAAGCTTGAACTTGAGGTTTGTGTGAATCTTATCTTTTATTTTAGGCTTATTCTCTGGTGGATCGTGAGGTTGGCTACTGTCAGGGGAGTGCCTTCATTGTGGGTCTGCTGCTTATGCAGGTAACACATCATTCACAACAGACGTTGCATCTGCTCTTTGCAAGTAATTTTACAACTGACTGAATATCAGATTTTAAAAGGACAGTGGCTCAGGAGGCTGGGAGCTCGTCCTGTAAACGGTGGGTTGCCGGCTCGAACCCACGTTAGATATTTCAAGACACTGATGGTGGTCAGAGGCCCCCGTAGCTTACCACCATCAGTGTGTGAATGTGTGAATGACTGTAGTGTGAAGCACTTTGGAGTCTGTAGGAACTTGATAAAATGCTATATAAGTTCAGATCATTTACCATTAAAAACATCTGTTTTGTTTTTCCAGATGCCAGAGGAGGAAGCATTCTGTGTGTTTGTGAAGCTGATGCAAGACTACAGGTTACGAGAGCTCTTCAAACCCAGTATGGCAGAACTGGGACTCTGCATGTACCAGTTTGAATGCATGATCCAGGTAGGCTTGTCGTACTGAGTATGGCAATGAAGGTTTTGTCAAAACAATTGTGTGACGTGAGGCTTCTTTCTGCCCTCACAGGAGCATCTCCCTGAGCTACATATGCATTTCCAGGCCCAGAGCTTTCATACATCCATGTATGCCTCCTCGTGGTTCCTCACCATTTTCCTAACCTCGTTTCCTTTGTCCGTCGCCACGAGGATCTTCGATATATTTATGTGTGAGGTCAGTGAAAAGGAAAAAAAAACAGGTTAACTTTTCCTTTGAAAACATAAGCAATTATTATCAACAAACCAATACAGCATCCTCCTCATCATGAACTAAACATCACAAATATCAATATTTTATCTACTAAATATAAAATGTAGTGTGCTTTTTAGGTTCATATGTGTAGCTCTTTTTTTCACAAAAGGATAAACAGCTTTTTTATTCTTGTTTGAAAAAATTTATTTTCCATGAACTAAATGCATTTGAATGAGCATCAGATTTTTAAGCACATTATAAAAGCATTGTTTTTGCTGTGTTAAAAAATAATATAAGGAATGAAACTGTGTATATTTCACTGTTTTTTAATTTATTTTTAAAAACACTTTTTCAAGTATAAAATTGTGGTTACGTCAAAACAACGTGGAACTTTAGAAAAAAATAGAATTTGAAACAGAAATATCTTAAAATAACAGCGTTCTAATATTGTTTACAGTTTACAAATGCTATAATTTACCAATAATTTATTTTTATTTTTTTGCATGTTTATTGTTTTATTAATCAGACTTTTATTTTTTTTCTTACATTTATACATCAGATCAAGTATCAGATTAAGTTAAAAACGTTTCTTTTCATCAAAAGAAAGATGGTGCGTTAGTGCCACCTACTGCAGAACCTAAAACAATCAGCCTACTTTTACCTGCTTACTTTTAAAGCTCTCCTAAAAGCAGTAATTTCATTGCATCCTGAGCTTTATTTTCTTCTCATTCATGGGAATCTTTGATTTCAGGGTTTGGAGATTGTTTTCCGTGTTGGATTTGCCATCCTTCAGATGAACCAGGCTGAGCTCATCCAGCTTGACATGGAGGGAATGTTACAGGTAAATTGTCGTAACGTAATGCCTCGGTCGGATGGCTCAGATGTCAGGTGTATTGTACACTTTGTTTTCAAGGAGTAACCTCCACCCAGGTAATTAATACATATGTTCTGCCTGCTCTTACCTGTGGACACACTGCCTCTCTGAGATCAGGGAGGTCTTAACAACAAAATGCACAATTTTGTGTGAATCTTGTCCAACTTCTGCTTCTTTCTTTCTGTCTTTTTTTTTATAGCATTTTCAGAAAGTTGTCCCACATCAGTTTGAGAGTGGGCCAGATAAGGTCATCCAGGCTGCATATCAAGTCAAATACAACGCCAAGAAAATGAAGAAGTAAGCACAGCTCTCATGTTTTAGGCTTTACTGATATTCTCTTCTTTACTTCTTCTTATTCCCCTTTTTGTATTAGCATTCTTTAAATGGAAGTATTTTGTATTTCTGAAAAGAATTTTACAATCATATGTCGTCTTTGAAAGTATTGCACGTCTTTCATTATTTAAATAATTGTTACTCAGTGCTGTGTTTTAAGTCCACATTGAACACATTTTTTTTTCAGGTTAGAGAAAGAATACACTACAATCAAAACAAAAGAGCTGGAAGAGCAGGTGGAAATAAAGGTGTGTGGGTTTGATTCAAATGCATGTCTGAAATACCACATCTTTTCTGATTGATGTGTTTTAATGTATTTCTCTCTTACATGAACTGTTTTTCAGAGGTTGCGGACAGAGAACAGGCTTCTCAAACAGAGGATAGACACGCTGGAAAAAGTGAGTGCGTCTCAACTTGCACCCTTCATCATCAGACAGATGACTCACTCCTCCCTTCTCATCAGTTTTGGCCTAATCCATTCAGCTTTACATGTCCATACATCATGCATGTCTCCTGATGATGGAGGCTTTTCTTCCACTAACTGGGCTGTGTTAGATGTGCTGTTTTAGTGGTAAATCGCCAATACACCGAGTGGTCTGATTCGCAAATCAAATCAAGAAAAGAGTACATTTTGATGCTTGTTGTGATGGTGACTGTATTAAAAGCTGAAAGTCTTCAGGCGTTACTAACTGAAGCAGACACGGTAACAAGCATGTCTGAAACGTGAACGAAACTGCTTGATGTCGAAGGCGTCTCAAAACGCTGCATGTCGGGTTGCGTTCTTTGTATGGTTCATTGTATCGTCCCTGAATGAACGCCAGTGCTCTGCATGAGGTCTGCTGTGGATAGTGGCGATGTCCGCTGGGCTGCGTCTGCGACACTCAGATCTTAATGACTCTAAACGCACAAGGCTGCTGCTCGCCGACATGTCTTTGTCTCATGACCCGAGAGATTGTTTTGGTTTTTTTAACTCTCCATTAACTGAACTTATTAAAAAGACTTGAATAAATTTGATTAAAGTGGAGAGCTTCTGCACATACTCTGGACTTTTACCTGCTTTTCTTTTAACATTTGTCCATCTTCACTTTAACCAGTGTTTTTGTTGCTGTGTCCTGTCTGAATTATTTGACTCAGCACCGCTTATTTCTTTATCACCAACTTATTTGAACTTTTTTTCCCTCAAACCAGCATGCAATGTTCATTGTTTTACCTCTGAATTTGAATGTCATTGTAAATTGTGTTTTTTTGGGGGGAATGAACATTGCATTGCTTTGTTGAAACAAGCAGTTGTTTTGTGTGTGTGTGTGTGTGTGCGTGCGTGCGTGTGCGTGCGTGTGCGTGTGCTTTTAACTGTCCTTTGGATTATCTCCCTCTCTCTCTCTCTCTCTCTCTCTCTCTCTCTGCTGTCTCTGTTCATATTTCCGTTTTGTAGGAAAGTGCTTCCTTGGCAGATAGATTGATTCAGGTATATTCCTCATTTTCTTTTGAACTTTATAACTTGCAACTTCCATTTTCTCTCTTACTGTTTCTTTTTTGCATTGCATGCTTATAATTAGTGCAATTATGGACAATAATGATGCAAACTCTAATGATTCTAACAAATAATTATACCAAATTATAAATATCCATCATATTTGTTTATTAAGTGTTGCAATTTGAACAAAAGAATCACAAATTATGTCATAGAGCTTTCAAAACTAACACATAAATCACAGTTGCTAACGTAAAAACAAGCATGTCATGTTTAAAACCCATTCCTACTTTTGTGATTTGCCCACCCCGCCTGTTCGCTTCACTTCTTGTCGTGCTCACTCCACTCTTCCTCGGTTGCTTATGTCCAAAGGGACAAGTGACTCGAGCTCAAGAGGCAGAGGAAAACTACCTGGTCAAGCGGGAACTGGCCACAGTCAAACAGCAGTGCGAGGAGGCCAGTGCTCAGCTGGAGCAGGCCAAGAAAACCATCAGGCAGCTTCAGCAGCACCAGCAGCCACAAGCGGTAAGGAGGGTAATGGATCACCTCGCTGGCAGGAAGAAGTGTCTCGGGTACTGTTGAGCGTAGGGGAATTCATATCATTAAGACCGGGATGCTGCCCAGGTCTGTCTATACTTTGCTTCATTTTAGATTGAGTGTGTCACAGTTGGCGGTTGTTTCAGTACAAATGTGTTGTTTCCTGTATATCTTATAAGCTCTGTGAGAGTGCAACCCCGAAAAAGTAGGCATGCTGTGTAAAATGTTAAAAGAATCAGTTTGCGATGATACACAAATCTCCTGAAGCCATATTTGATTCAGTCGAGCTGTAGCACAAGCGACGACTTTACCTTTCAAGTTATGATACAGCAGAGAAAGTGTTTTTCATCATCAACAGAGCTGTTTGCCAGCAACAAAATCCAAGCTCTTGCCATGCAGGACATTTCTTCTCCCACTTGGCAATTTGATTTTGGTGGTGATCTGTTTTGGCATGCATGGATTCAAATTGAGACACAGAGGGACGCAGCACTACCACATTTACTTCTTGTAATCTCAGAAATGTACTCATGAATATGTAAGCAGGCGTCTCCCCGGCTAGGGGTGGATTTCACACATGGACCTCGATTCTCTGCATAACTGTTAACAGCCTTAATTATTCATGGTTGGATAGCAGATGATAATGTACAGGCATGGCTGTGTTTTACATAATTTGCTGTCTTGTTGAACTATGAGTATGTATGAATTATTTAAGAGATGGTGAAAGGTAAAATGGTGGGTATGGAGAGGCATTGAGAGAGTGTTTCGTTTGCACCGATATTGATGCTGACAGCCAGGCTTTGCTGCTTCTGACGACTGCCGTTTGTTTCGATTGCAGAAGGGACCCCCTCGGTTCTCTGAAGAGTCCGTTCTGCAGTTGGAGCAAGAGCTCGTACAGGCCCGACTGAAGGAGGCAGAGTCCCAGTGTGCGCTCAAGGAAATGCAAGATAAGATCCTTGATATGGAGAAGGTACATGGAGAAGTGCATGTGCACTGGTGCTATACCGTTTCTCTCTTACTCATGTCACGCACGCATTGAGTGGCGTAGCTGTACCCTAGTGTCTCATTTATATATTCTGCACCTTCTTTAGAGGAACTCCTCGCTACCCGATGACACCAATGTGGCGCGATTGCAAGAGGAACTGATTGGGGTGAAGCTGAGAGAAGCTGAAGCTCTGACTGGATTGAAGGAGCTGAGACAGCAGGTCAGAGATCTGGAAGAGCACTGGCAGGTGAGCCCCATTAGAGCCAAATGTCATCTGGTTCATCAGTTCAGATAAGATTAACTGCAGCTGCTGCATGCAAAACACCACGCTACGCAGATTTGTTTTTCAAGTGGTGGTAAAAAGGACTGACGGTTAACCTTCCTGTGCAGCGCCACCTGGCTCGCACCGCTGGTCGCTGGAAGGACACCCCTAAGAAGAACGCTTTGGGTGAACTGCAGGATGAGCTGATGAGCGTGAGGCTGCGTGAAGCAGAGGCCCAGGCAGAGCTGAGAGAAACACGGCAGAGGATGCTGGAGCTGGAGACGCAGGTCAGAGGTCACATCATTAGCGCCTGCCGGTGAAAGCACTAATGTTTTATTTTATTTTTTTTTTACTTTTTTGACTGTCTGTAGTTCGAGCAGAAAATCTCATGAACCAGTGGAATGTAGCTCATTTACAACTTATTCACTTTTGGAGTCAGTTCTATTCAAGATGGCTGCCACAGCTAAGCAATCTTAGCAAACACAAAAATAGCTATAACTCAGTTTCACAGATACTGAGATAAAATGTAGTGTTGTAGTAGCTAAGAATTGACTCCAACACATGCTTTGAATGAATGTAACAGATTGGACGAGATCTGTTTCTCAGTAAACCATCACAGTCAACTTTGCATGTTAGCAAAATATCTCATGATCTTAAATTTTAATGAAATTTTGGGAATACTATAATTTGGTAAACATTTACAGACAAAAACATCTCAAACTCAGTCAGTGTTCTAAACATTGAGCTAAATTAGAGGTGGTAGTAGCTCAAAGTCATCCTCAACACGTACTTTCAACACTAATGGATCACGTTGAGCTCTTACTTAATATTGATTTCAGTGGAGGACACAGCTAAACAAAACGTTAGCTTTGCTAACCGCCAATCCACTAACCAAAATTTAGCTTTACAAACACTAAACCACTAAATGGGTATATACAGTATATTATCCACAGAATCGTAAGAATCTTGGCTAAAAGCTCTTAAAAACCACTTCTACGTCCATCAAACACAGGTAAAGACACAAGCACTTGAATAACAAAATGCTAAAGATGCTACACACACACAAGGAGCATGACACAGGCGTGCAGCCCTGCACGTCTCAAGATAGTTTAGCTTTTGTTAGAGAATTTAAAGTTAGCAGAACAAAATTTAGTGAAAATGAAATGGTCTGCTAATAGCTTGCAAAAACGCTAATCTGCTGAACAAAAAATTAGCTCTGCTATTAGCTGTTAATGATCAGTGGAAGTGGTTAATTTCAAAGTGGGACCACAACAGTGATAACTCCATCCTGTCATTATAAGATGATCTTAGTTTAATAAGCTTGTTATTCTTTTCGTTCTTTTGTATTATAATTTATGTCTTGTAATCTACTGTAGTTTAAAAAATTATGATAAATTAACACAGTAAATGAAATATTAAATGTTTGCTGTAGAATTGGCTATGCAGAGAAGTTACTACTTGTAATGTCAACAAGAGGCCTTTAGAGGGCGTCAGTTGTCTGTTTCAAACATCTCAGACTGACATCTGACCCAGCATTTGCAGCGTTTGAGGAAAACCTCCTTTGCTGTAAATTTAAATGTTGTTGTTTTTTTATCTTCATGTGCCACTTCAGAATCAGATCCACAGTAATCACCTGAGACGAGCAGAGCAGGAGAGTCGTCGTGTCCAGGAGCGCATGGAGACTCTGACGATGCAAAATAAAAATCTGCTTGTGCAGCTGCAAGAGATCAAGCGGAGGCAAGCTGAGATTGAGTGCAAGGTACAAACTCTTCTGCAGGGATAAACCGCTGCGGCTCAGTTGTGGCATAATCTGTGAAGAGTTTAACCTGAGAAGTAAAAAAAAAAAAGGCAATTTAATGTTGTCTTCTGCAGAGTAAAGAAGAGGTGATGGCAGTGAGGCTGAGGGAAGCTGATAACATTGCTGCTATGGCTGAGCTCCAACAACAGATCTCAGAGCTGGAGATTCAGGTAAAGTCCCGACTCAGGCTGCTGAGTTCCTCAACTCCCTCACAAACCACAAAACACGTATATCAAATTTATTCAGCCACAGAGGGAAGTGTCTCACACAGCAAAGTTTAATCGTGTCTCTACGCTGAGTTACATTCTTATTTTTGTTCAGAGGCGGAAGAGTTTAGCCTTCATTTTCTGATTTCTGTTGTTCGCAACAGAAATTGAATTAATCAAATCCCGTTTTACAATATGCATCACTTTCTTAATTTGTGTTTGTAGCGTTTGGTTTTAACCTGTTAGTAGCTTTACCTGATATAATAACAGATAGTGAAGTGGAAGGGAGGGTTTGCCTCCAATCCTGATTGCTGGAAAAAGGCACCGGCTGTCCACTACCTGGAAAGGTAAAAAGTGGTAAAGAAAAAGGATGGATAGATGACGTTAAGGTTCTTTAAATCAAGCTGAACTCACTTTGTCTGTATAAACAAAATGTCAACAAGCAGGAAATAGGGAAGCTGTGTTTTTCCCCAAACAAGCGTACCATGCTGCACAACAACAACAACAACAGTACAGGCCCTTTGTGCCAACATCCAACGGTTGTGAACAGAGACAGCGATCTGAAAATGGAACGTTAATTCAGTTTAATCTTGTTTGTGCATTCAGCATAATCCCAAGTTTCCTGCTGCCGTTTGTGTAAATACGGTAAAGAAAACATACGTTGGTCTTATTGTTTATGTTTGAATTGCTTTGGACTGAATATTTCAGAAGTTGTGATGTGTGATTTGTACACTCCATCAGGTCTAATGTGACTTCAAATTAAAGGCTGTGTTGCTGTTCTTGTATCAGAACTCCATCAGAAAAAACAGATTTAAGTATAATTGTGGTGTACTCAAATTGTTCAAAGTCTGTTAATAACTTTTCCTTTCATAAAAGACAATCATCTTGGAAAGCTTGTGTAAAAAAAAACAAAAAATCTGATCATTTCCACGGTAGCAAAGAGATTTTTGTGTGTTTGGTTACAAATGAGTAAGCGTCTGACACTTTTCATCGGTACTGAACCCACATACTGACAGTAATTTAAAAATATTCAGGTTCTTTTTCGTAATTTGGTAAGAATTTTGATTCCGCAGCTTTAATCAGGGGAAAATATCTCTGCTGCTTGATCATTAAAGGCACTTTCAGAAGATAGTTTTGTGAAGTGGGTGTGCAGCTATTCCGTGTTTATTGTCCCTCTGGCAGTTTCATTAGGCGCCGATGGAGCCGCTCTCTCCCTGCGCTCAAATGATCTTTCGGAGTTATGGAAGCGGACCGGAAAACAGATCGGCTTGGAATAAAACTGCTGCTGTGACGTGTTGCTACTACACTAAACTTGATTTTTGTCTTGGCTGTATCCACGCTCTGGCATCGTTTTTACCAGTCTCTCCATCCTTCACAGAGCTGATGGAGTTTTTAATAATTTCCGCCTTTGCACTCAAGGAGTTTGTGAGTTTCTGAATCACCTCGGTTTGCCGTTTTTAAAGCAGCTGTTCCAAAAATCAGCTACAAGTAGAAACAACACAGCAGAAGTTCAAATTCAAAAGGAGTCCGACTGTTTGATTTGACTTTTAAATCCTGCGGCTGTGTGGTCGTAGAAAGCATATGTCAGCAACTGGAGCGGATAAGACCGACCCTCCTCTTCAGAAATCATCAAACTACCTCTGAGCTGCTGGAGAGGTGGGGTGTTTAAGACCCTCCTGCCCATCTCTGTGTATCTTCTGAATACACAGAGATGGCGTGCCAGTCCTGGACTGAGACGTTATTCCGTATGAAACATAATTCCCAGAAGCAATAGCTGCCTTTTCTTTTCCGTTCTCATCAAGACTGGCTTCGACTCTGCATGGTCTCGGTGGCTTTTATTTGATCCCCAGTCACTGAGTGAAGAGGGGACATACACATCCATCCATACGTCCATCCGTTTGTCTTGTGAGCTGGGTAACTTAGCTGGGTAAAAAGTTCAAAGCAGTTCCCTGTCATTATTCTGGAAGTGAGCAGAAAAGAAAAATGATTTAAAGACGGAGTTCAGACGAGCGGCGTGATTATAATTCTGGTTCCTGTTTCTTTTTGACCAAAGCGTGTCACAAGTATGTCACTTCGACCACAGGAAAGTGTGACAGTTTATGAAACGAGAGGCCGACAACGTCTGCATGTTAATCGCACAGAGTTCATTGGAAGTTGTCTAACATCATACCTGTGTGATCTCCTTAGCATTCAAGCTCCAGTCAAGCTCTGTTTTTCTCTCGGGCCTCCTGTACAGTTTTTAGCCGAAAGCCCATCTTCTTCACAGCTTGTTTAGTTTTCAGATATTTATAGACTGTCTCAGTTCAGCTTCCATTAAATTGTAGAATTTCAAATATTTTATAGACTTTTTTTCAGCTTCACGTCTTTTCAAAGACCTACACACCTTCATCTGTTGACAGCTGTTTCTTCTAAAACATTTTATCTGGTGTTTGTCTCATGTTTTGGTTGGTGATGAGGCTTCCTCCTGTCTGCAGTGAAACCCTGTTGCATCTGTGTTGCACAGAGAGGTGCAGCGGCAACAGTGGCGAGTAAGATAAAACTTCTTAGAGCTCTTTTTGCATCACACGTGGGTCGTGTCTCACCTTTTCTTCCCAGTTTTATCAAACTTTCCTTTAACTGTCATTTGTGAAATGGTATGTCAGCAAGTAGAAATAAACAGATCTTCTTGCTGCTTTCAGGCGTTGGTTAGCTTCCTTTTAGATTTGTAATAATTTCAAATCTGAGTGTTAAAAGATCAGACTGTTTGAGTTTTACAGCAGTCATGTTTTAATGGAAAACAGCACACTTTCTGAACATGCAAACGATACAGTTTTGTAAACAGGGACAAAGAAGCATCACAATTAAAACCGTGTTGTTAATCTGTTGCTTAAACATATTTATTCAGTGTTGATTCTTAAGCCTTCCTGTTGAGCAACTTTCTTTTAAAAAGTTTTAGACGGTATAATAAAATATGGAAGATGTACGATAAATGTCTCAGTTGTAACCACACTGACTGACTGAATTATAGTCATGTCTGTTTTCTAACATTTGTTGTAGATTTCCTAACCTGGTTGTAACAAGTTGTTGATGTACAACCAGCCATTATTTTCTGAGAGCATCTTTAGAATCCATTCAGTGATTTACGAGAAATTTCAGCACTCAAGTTTTTAAAGAAAGATGTGATCATTTAGCTCTCACAGGGTAAGTTGATTACTTTTTGCTACGACTGCACCAAATTTTAGCTCAATTTTTGTAGATTGGACTGAGTTACGTCCATTGTTATGTTTTTAAAATCACTTGGCAGGCTTCCTAAATCAAACTGACTCCTATTGTTAATCAGTTGTAGATGTATATTTGTCCAGTGATTCATGAGATATTTTGCTAACAGACAAACGCGAGCACAAAGATCCCTACCCACCTCTTTTTGGGAGGTACTGTTAGGGATTCATTAAAGGTATTGATCACGACGACGGTGAACTAGTAAATCTAAGATCGTCTTTAGAGCCTGCCACTAAAATGTTTAACTTTCCACTAAATGCTAAACTGTGGTTGAGCTTTTCGGGGATTTTAATTTTAAACTTTCTCTTGTCTCACCGGGGTGTCAAACCAAACACTGAATATCTGATAAGCTGGAAACCGTCATAACTAAGAAGTCTTGATAAAGGTCTGTTGTTAAGTTATTCCTGTGTTTTGAGGTGTTTCTGATAATCTAAGCTGAAGGCCCGAGCTATTTATAAGTATGACACTAGCACCAGCGTCCCCCTCCTCTCCCTCACACAATCACACCCTGTGGTCTGAGGTTTGGTTACTAGGTGATAGAGCCAAAAACACTCAACACACAAATTCACAACCACCCTCAGACTTTTCAGAATCTGCAGAATTCTTTGAACCTGTTTTCACCTCAATTCTAATTCATCAACACGAGTAGAAAACACTTGATTCTTTCAGGTTTGGTAGTTTTACTTTTCTTCTGTTATGAGCAAGGATTTAAATCACTGTGCCACTTCTTTTGCTTTGTGGTTTTTATCGTCTGAAAAACTTGTGGGTTAAAATGTTCTTTACAATTTAAGGAGGGGGAGTTTCTTGGCTTTCTTTGACAACGATGATCACACACCGTGGTGGAGGGTTTTCATGTGAGAATTCAGGTTGTCTCTTTGAGCAATCTGTTCTTAACTATTAACCCAAACACTGCAGAGATCTAATAAACTGGTGGGAAAATAGACCATCATCCCTAAAACCTAAAAGTTTAGAAAGTTTTGTGTTTAGGACTCTTTGATTCTTGCAGTCATGAGTTCTGTTAAACGCTGAAGCGGCTTTGTGTGTTGGCCTGATAGGAAGTGGTTTCTAATTTTGAAGCAGAGACTCTACCAAAGGTGGCATGCATGGTTTACTGTGAGGTTTCAAAGACATACAGATTTGCACAAGAAGTTCTTTTTTTTTTAATAAGCCCCATTGTTTGCTCTGTGAGTAACACACGAACATATCTTTATTCTAACCGCTTCATATTTATCAGATCAGTTTCTGACTTTTACTGACAGGTGAAGAAATAACCAAAAGTTTGGGTTATAGCCACAACAAAAAAATAGGTATAGATTTTAACACTACAGCTGTGAATTTTCACACATCCTTTCTTCAGATTCAAAATAACCTGAACATCACAACCAGCACGATCAAGATGCAATGAAGAATGCCGTGCAACGGTGCTGATAGAAATATTCAGTCGAATCATTTTTTTTAGAGCACCAAACTACACCAGGACTTTTAGTAGTGCTGCACAATATATTGTAAATATATCACCACCGCAGAATCTCTTGAACTGCGATCTATCATAAACTATTGTAATCAATGTACCATTCATTCATGTTTTGCTGCTAATAATAGTAGATTTGGTCAGTTTAACAGACTTTGATGCCCACACCTGGTTTAGATGAAGGTGATGGAAGAGAAAGGGATTAAACAATAATATAATACATGGCAAGTTATCACGCAGCCTTTATAAGGAGCTCGTTTCTTTGGGACCTTTGTGACCCCGGTCACAGCCCAACACCTGCTGATGCACCCAGCTGAACAGAAGGAAGTCTTTAACTGTCTGCTCTTTTTTTTTTTTTGCTGTGTTTTTGGAGCTCCTAAACCTCAAAAACAACTGATTCTTAGAATAATCTCACTTATTTTTAACCTTTTCTTATAAAAACAAATATGCCTACTGGGACTGAGTTTCATCTCACCACAGGAATCAAAAATCCTATCTGTATTTTGGGGTGTTGGCCTCTTGTTGTGCGCACCTCTTTTCTTTGTTGTTATTGTTGTTGTACTTTGTGTTGTGAACTCCACAGAGTAGACGAGTACGATGGAGGCTTGAAACACAGCGTTTCAGGTGTTTCTCTGGTGTGTGCAGATGTTTTCAGCGAGGAAGATAAACATCATCTGAGCTGTTAAACTGTTGGAAGCTGCCAGTCAGCCTCATCCCCAGGGCCTCAGGAGGAAATCTAGCACAAATAAATCTGTTTTGTGTTTCCCCAACATCTGTCACTTTGGTCAACCGCTGTCCCAGTTAGTAGCTGGAGGAGTTTTCTACAGTCTGTGTGGTAGTTCACATCTCTTATGACAATTTTGGCATTTCAATAAACTCTTCAAATTAAAGGTTGCACTAATAATCCCACTTATTTATTATAGCAAACCATTCAAATGCAAAGAAGCAGCTCTCTTGTCCTCCATTCTTATTTTCAGTTTCAGGCTGAGTCATTTCTACATTCTCCTCTCTGTCAACAAGCTCTGGTTTAATTGAAAAAAGAACAACACGTACTGTGAGCGTGATATCTTGTGATATTAAATGAGACTGTTCATGTTAATATTAAAGTTTGACCAAAACGGCTACAACTCCATCATTGCTCAACGGAAGATGATCTTCGTCTAAAACTCCGGCACGAATGGTGGCGGACGACACGCGTTTCTTTCAAAGAACGCAGGGCGTCCATTTTACTGTTTCTGCAGATGGTTTAAATGAAATTAGAGCTCACCTTCACCAGCTTGAGTTGTTGCTGTTTGTGTTTAATGTCTTGGTCTCCCAACAGAAAGAAGAAGGAAAGGTCCAGGGCCAGCTGAACCACACAGACTCCAGCCAATACATCCGCGATCTCAAAGATCAGATAGCAGAACTAAAGCATGAGGTGAGAGCGACGAACGAGGCTTCAAGTGTTTTTGTTATTTCAACCTAAAATAATGACCAAATCTTTTATGCAACCTCACTCACTACGGTGACCCCTGCAGAAGAAATTAAACTACATTTCTCTTGTGTGAAAGCAAAAATCGAACTACCGTGTTTTTTGGACCAAAAAGCTCACTGTGGATTATAAGGTGCACCTGATTGTAAAGCCATGAATGGGTCTATTTTCATACATAAAGCGCCTCCTATTATAAAGGCACATTAAGTGAAACAAAACAGTTATTTAAATCAAACTTTATTTAACTACCGTAATTCACAATAACTCTCAACATTGTTCAGTTGTAAGACATAAAATACAAAACAATACACTCACATTTTCAGTTCCTAACTCTTCCATAAATCCATCAGAGTCTTCCTCCTCAGTGTCCGAGTTAAACAGCTGGGCCATTTCAGCATCAAGCGTGCCCGGATCCTTCCCGTCATCATCCGAGTCGGTCTTGTTGCTGTTATTTAAATGTTCCGTGATTATTCCAGCCTTCGTGAAAGCTCGGACGACTCTTAAGACCGGTACATGAGCCCAGGTATCCACGATCCGTTGGCAGATAGTGGCATAACTCGCCCGGCGTTGCCTTCCTGTCCCATGAGTTTGAAATCCGCTTCATAAGCATGTCTCTTAACGGGCGCCATTTTAGGGTCTTACTGCACGCGATAATAACACCGGAACGTTGAAGCACGTATTACACAGCGAGCCCCCCTGACTACGATAGCTGTAATCATCCAAAAATCAACCAAGCGGTGGTGCTGTTTCATAGTTTTCAAAACACGTACAAAAACATTTTGACCGATTATTAAACGCTGTGTACCACATAAAATCTGTTTGATGTCAGTGAGCACAAACAGAATTATTATATAAGGCGCACCGGATTAAAAGGCGCTGTGCCAATTTTTGAAGAAAAAAAAACAACTTTTACGTGCGCGTTAGTCTGAAAAATACGGTAGATTCTGATTTTGCTGATGCCAAGTACCTGCTATAACACTAATGTGTTTGTATCATGTATTTACCACTTTTTCCGTTTCGTAAACTTGTTTTTTGGATGTAGTTTGTTGATGCCACTTCTTTGTTGTAGCATTTTGCACTTCCTCAGATTTTACTTTGAGCCTTACAGATTAGTAGAAGTGTTAACTACACCCAACGACTTCCTGTGCTGATTTGACAGCACACCTCTTGCAGATACCGTCACAAACAAGATGAACATACTTTCGCAGACGACATGCAAACGGGTAGATGCTAATTGCAACCATAATAGGATCGAAGGCTCAACGAGCGACAGACGTTCACAATAATTACTTGAACTTTTGTTTAAGATATATCTGATGAGTGTAAGGTGAAAGCATTTCCCTTTAAACATTCTGTCTGAGTCGTCTTCTGGCGGCGCTTCAGTCATTTCCCCTCTCACCTTTGTCTTAGATGCTTCTTGTCTGAAGAGTGGCCTGCTAGGAATCGTGTAAACATTTAGTCTCTGCAGTGAACAAACCTGAAAGTTCAACAAGTCCTGCCATCTTTCCCCTCTCACAATTTAAATCACAAACATGCATCATATTTCTGAAAAATTTGGACTCTAGTCAGCCAGATGACGACTTTCTCTGTTCAATAAATGAAGACTTATTTAGTTTTGTGTTTGCTCTGAATGTGTTTCTTCCTACATGTCTGTGGCATGGCAGGCTGACCAAGGTGAGTTGTTTCAGACGCATCATGTGACCTTTCAAACCTGCCTCAACCCTCCACTCATTGGGCCCATTTTGACTGTTTAGACGATGAAGACATTCCTGAGTGAAGATTGAAAAGTTATCCTGATGAAAGCATAACTCTGCTCTATAATTTCAAAAAAGTGGTTTTCAGCCGCCGTAGTTTGTTTTGTATTCACTGAAAGATAATCTAACCTATCAGATCATTCTCTGTATTCTCAGATTAAACCAACAGTGTCAGGGATTGTCTCCCAAACAGTTTTAAATGGCGCCAACTGTCACACAAAAATAAACACGCACTACACTAGAGGTGTCCCCGTACTAGCAATCTTTTTCAAGTACTTTTACTCCCACAAAGTGCACCGATACTTGAAACCGATACAAATACCAGTAATGAGACCGGGATGCTGGTATCGATACTCCACTGAATGTGTTACAGTTTACAATTCAAGTAAAAAGTTTGTCAGTTCTATGTTTGAGAAATTGATACAGTTGAGAGAAAATGGTATTTATTTTTGTTTATTTTCAAATGTTTCATCAGTATGTATCCTGCTGTATATTTGATTTGATCCGATCAGAGGGGCACCTTGTTTTAAATAAAAAGAAATGTGTTTTTAAAGTCATTGTGTACTGATAAAGTTCTAACTCCGTAAGTACTCTGTATCAGCGAGTACCCAAACTGAAATACTTGCACGCATACTCATACTCGGTTTAAGAAAAACTGGTATTGGGACACCCCAACACTACACTGTTCATTATATGTTCTGTCTAAAGTCATTTACAGACCTATCTTTAATGTCAATAGTTTTATCTTTGGATTTTATGAAACAGACCAACACGCAGATCTTTGACTTTTTGACGTGAATTTTTTAAAAAAGGTCATATTTGAGAAATTATTAAAAAGAATTAAGGGGTTGAAAAGTATTTACATTCTTGTTTTGAAGTCCTGAATTAAAACCCAAAGCATAGTATTATTGGTACCACACAGAATATCAGGCTGGAACATGACGCTACCGTCCCCATGTAGGTTCACGTGGGGCTACGTCAGATTGGTTAGCTGTCTCTACACGCAATCGATTCAACAATGATCCCTCCTGAATGTCTCCCCCTAGAGGCTTTTGAGACATGGCCCCATTAGAAGGAGACCCAGAGGCAGACCCGGAACTCACTGAAGGAATTATGTGTCCTCTCAGGCCTGGGAATGTTTTAGGATTCCCTCGGAAGGGATGGAGAGTGTCACGAAGTACAGGAATGTCTGGGTTTCTCTTGTGTTTGTGACCTCACCACTGATTAACAGCAGAAAATGACTTGTTGAAACTTTTTTTTAAGACATTCTTAAGTCCCAGTTTGTTCATAGGGGTCTCTTTGACAAACTCAGTCAACAAAGTCAGCACATCATTTCTGATCGAGACGAACGTTTAAATATGCACTGCCTGGCCAAAATAAAAGTTGCCACCTGGATTTAACTAAGCAAATAGGTACAAGCCTCCTATTGGTTAAGTACTGCATAGGCGATTATCTTTCAGCTGGCAACAAGTTATTTAACCCCAGCTGATGCAATGAGTAACTCCTCA